>VZSJ01005492.1:9272-34555 GCA_013398405.1 Pheucticus melanocephalus | reverse complement strand
GGAACATCCTGCTCCCAGGTACAACACTAACCTTTAGAGGTGCTGTGAAAGCACTTTTGGCTCGTTGTCTCCTGGCTGTTTATTTGCCCCTTTTTTTCTTTTCTTTTTTTTTTTTTTTTTTTTTTTGCTTTAGCCGTCTGCAGATTCCTCCGACGAAATTACTCAGGGAATAAATCACTGCCCCGTGAAAAGCACCTAATCAAACAGATAAGTCTTGCGTTTCACCCTTGCCTCTCTCACTCCCACACATGACTTTGCATGTGAATCTTTAAGACCTGTATGCCCTATATTTTTTCACTCTAATGCTGCAATTAATCACATTACATAACCAGCCTACTGCTGTTTCTAATTAAATTTTTCGGGGAGGGTGGGGAGGGAAGAAAGAACCCTGCATTTAAATACCGTGAAGGGTCTGTCTTGAAATGACAATGCCAGGAAGCGGCGAGGGAAGGCTCCCTCCATCCTCCTCCTCTCACCCCCCGTGCGCCGGGAGCTGCGGCGCAGGCCCGGCTTATGCAACATCCCACGCCGGCGTCTGACTCACGCGCACTTACCTCACCCAGGACAGGCTAAAAATAGGGATTCATTCTTAACTCTGCACAGCCGGGCTCTGCCTCGCTCCCGAGAAGACCCTTGACGGGATTAAAATAGAGCGCGCCGTGCGCTGTGTTTCCTGCCGGGGCTGCGCGCCCCGCTCCGGGGAGCGGGCAAACGCCTTCCTCCGGCCCGGGGGCTTCCCCTGCTCCACACAGGGAGAACCACCGGGAGAAATGGGCAAACGCCTTCCTCCGGCCCGGGGCTTCCCCTGCTCCAGACAGGGAGAACCACCGGGAGAAATGGGCAAGCGCCTTCCTCCGGCCCGGCCACCGGGAGGGATGGGCAGCGGGGCGGCCGCACGTCGGGGAGCAGTGCAGTACGAACTGAGTGCCAGCAGTTACCGCAGCTTTGGGAAGGGACGCCGGGCTGGAGGATGTGAAATCAGCCCTGGGCTGGCTGGGAGGAGGCTGCTGCTCCCGGAGTCGGGATGCACCGGGGCTACAGGAACAAGGCTCCCTCAGAACTCTCTCTGCAGCTGCAGCTGAGACCGGAGCGCTGCCCCATGTCCCCACCTCGCTCCGGGGTGCAGCCAGCCCTCTCCCCCACACCTCCCATCTCCTTTTGGGAATGGTCCAGCACAGGACAGGGCTGGCACAGCTCATCTCTCCCAGGAGAAGGGAACATCTCCTCCTCGGCACAGGGATGTTCCCACCTTTGCTGTAGCAGCACTGCCTCGGCTTTTCGAGGCTCAGGGGATGTGCAGAGCCCCCATGCCTGCTGGGGGATGTCTCAAGAGCTCTGCTGCCAGTTTAAAACAAAGCAGTTTTTGAGCTGTCCTGGTGCCTACAGAAGGATCCAAAGTGCAGACAAGCATCTCAATACTCAGAGCAAGTAAATTTCCAGATGAATTAGAAAACTTCAAAAATATTCTGGCGATTGATACATCACTCCAATGAATTTTCTGGGTGCCCTGATGAAAAAGTCCTGGAGCCTCAGCTTGGTGTAATTGGCACTGGGCTGCTTCCCTTCCCCTCTGCTTTCTCAGCATATGCATCTTTGGCTGAGAGTCATTTAGAGGGGATGGAGAAGTTTTCCCCTACAAATTCTACCTTAAACAATTCGAGAGTGAAAAAACCCCATTTTGCTTCTGTTGGCCTTTTGGAAAACATTTCTTTCTAGGTTGCCTTTTTTTCCCTGGAATTTCAGTCTCAGCCCATCTTTAGCCAGGCAGTCGGGATGGGTAGTGAACTCTTGTGGCAGCGCTAACCCAACTGGACACATTCTTCTTGGATTTACCATAACACTAGAATTTCTAAAACACAAATCCTGTGCTCGAGGAGATCCACGACCATTCCCTGATTCCAGAGCTGACTTTAAAGTGTATTTGTAAGGAATTTTAATCAGATTATAATGAACATATCTCATTCCTAAAGGCCACGTGAAGACTTGGCTTCTTTAGCTTTCTGCCCCTCCCCGAGGGCACGGGCAGTAGCGGGGCAAGGTAGCTGCGTCCCGGTTTTTTGCCTCGGGCATCCGATCCCTCTGAGCCCTAAGCTGAGCCCTCACCCTGTGGCAGTCAGCATCATTCACTTCATTCTGTGCCTCACAGGAGCAGCAGAGCTGCCCTTGCCGGCCTGAAGAGATGCACAGGAGGATGTGGTTTGGTTTGGTCAGCCAGGACACGGTCCCCTGGAGCAGAGCGGTGGCTCTGGGGGTGGCGCGGTGGCAGCGGGGCACGGCAGTGCCTCACACACTCTGTCACCTCGGTGCCCTGTGAAGCTGAGCTCCTGCTTCACAGAGCCAGAGTTCAGTGGGATTTGGAGAACGGAGCTGGCAGGAGGCTCTGATGCCATGCTGAGGATGTCTGAGGTGTTTTCCTGATTGCTGCTAAATTGAAATCTCCTGTTTGATGTGATTGAGAAAGAATGCAAATGGCCTTACAGGAAAGCCCGGGGAAGAGGAAGGAGGCTCTGGTTAACTGTGAGAAAGAAAAGATGATAAGGAAAGGGGAGGAAGGAATAAGACACAGAGAGAGAACTATTTAAGGAAACAAGCACCTTGAGCAGATAGAACAAAAGAACACCAAAACAGCAGGACCAGGGTAAGGGAGAGCAACAAGAAGCAAAAGGTTTAAACAAGCAGGGAGCAAAGCTCATAGACCAGAGCACAGAGTAATGGAGGAAAATTAAAAGCAGGGAGCTGATTTATATACAGATAAAGAAAAACAGCCTTGTGCAACCAGGGTTTTCACAGCATCACATGGCACATGTCCTACATCAGTGGAGCAGTCAGGAAAGGGTGTAGCTGAGGGATGCTGCTTTGGAGTGCTGGAGCCTAATTACTACCTCCTGTTATTTGGGACAAGTGTTTTAAATTTGCATTCTGCCCTGAGAGGCATTACTCCCTCTAATAATTTCAAGTCTTGGTTTGGAGCTGGGAGAAGGAGATTTCGGAATAGCATCAAAGTAAGTCGTGGGCCTTGGAGGTGGGAGCAGAGCTGGTGTGAGTGTGGCAGGAGCCAGGTGCTCAGGTTTGGCATTTTTTCAGTACTGGCTACTGGCCAGAAGAGAAACTTCTTCTTGTGCCTGCCTGGCCACCACTTGAATCCAGAGCAGGGAAGGTTAATGGAGCCCTTGTTTCATGCTGAATTTTCATGCTTGCGGGCCACGTTCTGTCATTTTCTGTGTTGGAGGTACTGCTCTCTGTTGTGTAAAGCAAAGCTAACCCAGCCAGAGAGTTCCAGAACAGAAATTTCTGTTTATATAAAACTGAGAGAAGTGTCCTCAATGCTTCCTGCAGTGTCCACACAGTTTGTTGTGACATAAGGGACAGAAAGTGGAGGAGCAGGGCTGTCAGCACTAGCAAAGCCTGTGAGTTGGATGTGACAAACTATGGACTGGTTACAAAGGTTGGAGATGTGGGACCAGCATCCTTGAATGTTCAGAGTGGGTGTTAGGAAGAAATTCTTTACTCAGAGACTGGTGAGGCCCTGGCACAGCTTGCCCAGAGCAACTGGGTCTGCCCCATCCCTGGAAGTGTCCAAGGGAAGCTTGGATGGGGCTTGGAGCAACCTGGGATAATGGAAGGTGTCCCTGCCCATGACAGGGTCCCTTCCAACCTAAACTCTTCTTTGATTCCACAGTTCTGTGGCACAGTTTTCACAGCAGTGAGGCAGAAATTGAGGAGGCAAAGCCTGTTCCTATGGGCTGAGGCCCATGGCATGCCAGCCCATGGAGAACACAGGGCTGGGAAGCACTGGCTGCCGGTGGCCCAAGGCCAGGTGCTGGTTGCCCAGCTCTGTGCACAGCCCTGCTGAAATGGGTGATTTCTCTCACAGAGAAGGACAGTGCTGTTCTCCTGTTTTCCTTGTCAATGCAGCATGGCCTGACGCTGTGCTGGTTTGGAGGCCAGAGATTGCCCAGGCACTTGTGGCAGGTCTTCCTGAGATCCGTGCATATCCCAAGCACAGATCCCACTCTGAGTTTCCTAACTGGGCCATTAAATAAAAAAACACAGCATAAATCCAGTGTGGGCAGTAAACTCCTCAAGCTGGAGAGCCCAGGGACATTGCATTGCTGCAGGGTTCTTCTCAGGGCGAGGGAGGGAGTTTGGAGTTAATGCAGGAGAGGAGGAAAAAGCTGATGCAAGGCTAGAAAGGAGGAGGGAAACAGAAGCAGGGAAATATCTTGCATTTCTTTATTATGCATTGGATTCTGTAATGCAATTCACCTGTCACCCGAGGGACGTGGTTGGGTGGGACCAGCACGTAGCACCCTCCGAGTGTGAATCCTCAGCAGCTGCTTGGGCAGTGGGGCAGCCTCCTGCCAGGGAGTGTGGGCAGCAGTGGGGCACAGAGCTCCCCTGGCTGGAGGATGCCAGGGCACTGTGCCAGGGGCCCCTTCAAACAACCAAGCACAGAACCAGAGCTTTTCAGCCCCTCTGTCACCGGTGCTGGTGCTGCAGCCCTCCCGTGGGTGAGGGGACTCCCTGTGCACAGGGGTCCCTGGGCTGTGTGAGCTGTACGGGCAAACCAGACAGGCAGGGCAGAGCAGCTGCCAAGGCCTGTGTGTGCCCGTGGGCTGGTGTTTGGCCCTGTCCTGTCCCACTCCAAGGCTGTTCTGGAGGGCTTGGGACTGTCAGCTGATGGCTTTCTTGCCTGTGGTCTGGTTGAGCAATGCGCTCAGCCATTCTCTCAGGGCTGGGTAACAGAGTTTGTGGCATTACTGTGAATAGAGGTCTTGTTATAAGCACTGGGAGGGAAAAATAGACTGCAACCCCCCAGAAAAATAGCAGCTAAACTCTGTTTGTGACCTGGAGGAAAGGAGGATATCTTGGGAGTACCATATAGGCATAAAATCCACCTCTGGCTCTGGCGTTGCTCACCCTGCTGCTGTCGCACACAGAGCTCCACAGGCCATTCTGCCACCCAGCAGAACAGAGCAACTCATCCTGGGGCAGGTCTTACTCAAACCACATATTCCCAAGGAGTCTTCATTTCTGAGAAGAACATTTGGGAGGATTTGCTGCTATTTCTCTGCAGAGCAGCCCATTTTCCCCCTTTTGCAGTAACCAGTCACTGTTCAGTCCATGAAGGTGTTTGTCCTGCCAGGAGCTGAGGTCTGTCCATGCTGGCCATGATCTGCAGCTGTGTCACCAGGCAGGGAAAAGCCTGTCCCATCCCAGGATGGGCTGCCCAAAATCCCAAAGCATGATGGATTGCCCTTTTCCCTTGAGGATTCTTGTCCTGACTTGTGGGCACAAGTCAAGCCATTTGGAAGTGGAGGAAGGTACTGCTGATTGGTACTGATTTATCTGGGACTGGCACTTAGTCTGAGAATGTTGCTGGATAGAATTTGGAGAAGATCCCAAAAGTGTTGCTGCTAGCAATGGAATACTGGGATATATGGCTAGTGAGGGAAAACTCCTCCATTGGGAGTTGAAATGTGGCAACCACAATTGCCAGTCTTGGGAAATTTGAGCCACCCATCAATCTGTGATAATTGTCATATTTATGAACTTTTTAGGGGAAGTTATTTTGGGGTGAGAAGCTGAAAAAGTCCTTGGCTTAATGTAAACACTGCTCAGCAACTAAACCATCAGAGCATTATCAGCATTAGTCTTATCTGAAATCCAAAGCACAGCCCTGTATCAGCTACTGGGAAAAAAGTTAACTCCATCCCAGCCAAAACCAGGACATATGATGGTGAAAGCTTCTTCAGGCAGCATACTTTGTTCATTTAATATCACATGCAAATGTAGAAACCTGAATTGGAACCTCAGAAAACCCCCAGAGAAGTATTTCTCTGTCTTATCCTCAAGAGGGTGAATGGGAAGCTCTGGCTGAGGAAGAGGTGCTTAGAGATTGTAAATTAACTTATGCAGTCTTCTTCTGATAAGCTCAAACTTCAGTCCACATTTCCAAGATTTCATGTCTTAGAGAGCCTGTTCTCCCACTTGCCTGACTTTTGTCCCTTGAATGAGGAGATTTGTTCTGCATCAAGTCACACAGTTGGAGCTCAGAATGTTTTACTCCCAGTAGCAAATAGGGAGTCCCTGTGCATTTCTCTCCTGGCCCTGCCATGGGACTGTGGCTGGGTGGATTTGGCAGTGCAGGTGCTGGAGCCTTGAGCACTCCTGCCTGGTTTCACCTGCTCTCCTGGCGCTCCCCAGGCACCAGGACTGTCTGGCACTGCTTGCTTGCTCAGCCGCTGTGATTCAGCTGTTGATGCTGTAGTTAAAGCAGCATTTAATATCTTCCTTCAGAACTTGATTAAAGAGAAATCTATGTGATGTGTGGCACTGGCAGAGGAGGCAGCTGGGTGGTCCCAGCCCGGTGCCTCAGGTGGCAGCAGCTGGCCTGGGGCAGCCTCCACGGCTCCAGCTGTGGCAGCAGGGCTGCCGTGACTCTCGGAAGTCATCTGGGGAGGGTGCAGAGCATGAATCAGTCTGGATTTCTCTGATGGTTTCCTAGCCAGAGTCTTCAGGCAAATATGTACTTTTGCATCATAACAGCTGCTGCCCTTTCTGCCAGTTCCTAACACTTGCGGTCGCCGGCTTGGCTCTCGCTCGTCCTTCCACCCAGTGTAAACAAATCCCACCCATGTTATGTTTGGGAGATGAAAGCAGAGATCAGTGTGTGAGGCAAGGAGCTGTGAGTGGGATGTGTGCTGCTCAGTCATGTGGCCAAGCGTGGTTATCAGGAAGCACGTGAGCTCCTCACCACACCATCCCTGCTCCCAAAGCAGGGGTTAAAGGTTGGGCTTGGTGATCTTGGAGGTCTTTCCCAACCTAAATGATTCTGTGAAACCCAAACTCAAGGTCTTGAGCAAAAGGGCAATGTTATTGTTAATGCAAAGCCATCCCTGTTTAAAATAAGGAATTGAGATGTCTTCATGGCTTAAACATCATAGCTATGGTTTGCCATAAGTTTTCCTGGGAAAAGGCATCCTTTGTCTCCTTACTTCAGGGCCTTGGAGAAACTGTTCTTAGATGTCTTCTGATGTCTTGTGCTTGTGACTTCAGGGAACACTAAGCAATTACATCTGTGAGTAATAACTGCTCCAGAGTGTCTGGGGAGAAAAGTATATGGCAGTAACAGATGAGATATGAGAGGGGATTGGGAAAGGGTCAGGGAGGTGACAGCAGGTGAGAGAAGGATGCTGCTCCTTTGCTCCAGAAACCAGGACAGGAGCTGCTGGGAGCAGGAACTCTGTAGCATCACCACAGCTTCTCCCTGCCCTAAGAGGAGTGGGAATGTTGGAGTTCCTACCACATGTGTATGAGTTGATCTTGTTTTAATGATGCTCAGTATTTGCACATTCTTTTTCTCTCCAGTAATGCTCTTTTTTTTGCTGTGTAAGGCCTTTAAGTGGGTTAAGAGAAAAAAAGTGACGATCTCCTATATTTTGATTTTGCTGCACAGTGATTTCTGCATCTGCACTGGGGGTTTCATTGGTGTTTGTACCCTGGATGGGTTGGAGCCTGATGGAGGCAGCCCGGAGGTGCCGGCTGGCTCCAGCCGTGCTGGCAGCTCCCTGCAAGGACATGAAGGAATATGTTTGAGGAATGACAGTCAAAGCTCTCCTGTGACAGTCCCTGTGCCTTTATCCAAAGGGAATTCCCTGCATTTGGAAAGATTGTTCAGGCTCAGGAACTGCAGCCAAGATCCTGAGACAGGCAGCAGAGGTCCGGGTAGCTGTGATGGTAATGAAGGAGCAATAGGGACACTCTTTCCCTGGCTGCAGTCCCGAAAGCATTGCCAGATCAATTCCCAGAGAAAAAAAAAGGCTTTATACCTCAGAACAAATGGCCTTGGGAGGCATTTAATGCTGGAAAATTGGCCAAGGCAAAGCTTGCTGATGGAAGGTTGGTGGTGCCACTGTCTGGTCCCAACCTCAGGAGCAATGGGAATCAGGAGCAAACCAAAACCAGGGAGCAAGGGAAAGGTGGGGAAAGAAATGTGAGATGTGAGCAAACTAATGGCAGTTCTGTGTAGTGTTTTGCATCATCAAAGGGGTCATTTTCAGCCCTTTTGCATTTTACTTTGGGTTTTTATGCCCCTTGGCTCTCCTGTGAGATGCACACCCAATGTGTTTCTGCAGCCCATCATCACAAGGAAGTTCCACAGAAACTGTGGCTTGTGCAATCCCTTTGCCATGGGTCTGACCCAACCCAACTCCAAAAAATTATAGAATGGTTGGGTTGGAAATGAGTCACAGAATGGATTAATTTTAAAACTTATCTCACTCCCTGACCTTGGGCACTTCCTGGGATGGGGCAGCCACAGCTTCTCTGGGCAACCTCACCACCCTCATAGCCAAGAATTTTTCCCCATATCCAGTCAAACCTTGCCTTCAGTCATCTTAAGTTTATTCCCCTTTGTCCTGTCACTCCAGGCCACTGTCCAAAGTCCCTGTCCAGCTCCTCTGTAGGCCCTCTAACCAAGGCTGATGGGAGTCTCCAGAGACACATCTCAAATTCAGCAGAGGTTTCCCAATTATTGGAAATCTTTTTCCCAGAAAATGTTCACTGGTAGAGAAGCAGCGCCTGGCCACCATTAGCAGCACTTTGGAGTCAGCCACAGCCATTCCCCCACTCCAAATGTGTGCAGGAAGCACTTGGAGCGACTGGCAAAAGCTGGGGAAAAGCTTTTTAAAATTATCTGGACTTCTGGTTTGTTGTGGTCCCTCTCCTGGTTCTAGAACAGCAGCAGCAGCCGCCGGCCAGTGGCGCCGTTAAATGTCTGCATGACTCAACTGGTGCTGGGATCTGCTGGGTCAGGAGGGGACAGGTTCATGCCTGGGGCACGAGGCTGCTGGAGGTGATGTCCTGGCCAGGAGACAATCCCCTGAACACCCTCCTGCCGGCCTGCTCACTGCCCACTCTGCAGCTGCACAGCCCTTGAGGCTTTTGGAGGGACCCTGGGATAACCTGGGCACCCCAGAGCCGTGCTCGCCCTCCTCAAAGCCACCTCTGTACCCAAACGCTCAGGTCAGCCTTGGTGATGCTTCCAGCTCTTGTTCCCACTTGCTCTGTCCCCTTAATTTAATGCCTTTTAAATTGAATTTTATTTAAATTTAACTCCTGTAACAGTTGCCCACTAAAATTCTTTGCTGTCCTCTGGATATCCAGGGATCTGTGGGACACCAGGCTTTGCTGGAGTGAGGGTGAGGAGGAGCTTTTAAAGCAGAGCTATTGATTAAATAATTAAATGGATACAAATGAGCTTTTCTTGGGATTTTGTTTAGCTGGTTCTTGGGTGGAAAAAAAAAAGTAGGTGGCCTGAGAAGACCAGTATTCTGCCAGGTCTGATTCCTGTTTGGAAAGGGTCTTTGGAGTTTCTCACTGCAGGAAATTGCATTGCCATCAATAATTTATTTCTCTTTAGCAAGGAGACCTTTTCTATAGTGATGCCTGTGTTAGAGGCCTGTCCTGCAGCACACCCAGATCCTTTCCCCCAGCTCCACTGCAGACATCCCACCAATTCCAGGCTGGAATTTCTCTGATTCCCACTGAAAACAGTGTCAGAGTCCCTCAGTGGTGGGGAGGATGCCGTGGGTCCCGTGGCTGTGCTCCCAGTGCAGGTGAGCAGCCTGCAGTGCTTTCCATGGCAGCCTCAGCCCGAGTCCCTGTGTCTCCCAGGAGGGCAGGGAGCCGTCGGCTCTCTGGGAGCTTCTGTGCAGTAATGCAAGTCTGATCAGTGATATATGGATGGATTTGTGCAGCTTTTGGAAAAGGTTTGTGTTTCCTGATGAGGTCTCTGGGTGCCGGGGCAGTGCTGGAGGCACCGCCCCACATTCTTGGAGATGCTTCAGGAACCGCTGGGCACAGGAGGGTCCATGGAAAAGGTGGATCACAGCCCTGGCACGCCCCAGCGTGAGCTGGAGCTGTGCTGACACTTCCCACAGCCTGAATCTGTCCAGTCCCTCCAGGGCTGGCTCTCATTTTGGGTTCACCTGTTAAAAAGTGAGACACATAATGAAATAGGATTGGTTTTGTCTGAACACGCACTGTTCCCTCTAAAGGTTCTTTGGAACCCTGTTTTACCATTAAAAACAGCTAAAATGTGGAAAAAATTGCAGAGAGATTTCAATATTAAACCAAGGCAATTTTTACTGTCTTTTCCCCTTTTTAATTTTGTTTAGAGCTGATGGGAACTGTTTGGGAAAAAAAGCTGGAAAAGTTAATCTTTGAATAGCAAACGTCCCTGAAGGGAGAAAGGGGGGAGAAAAAAGGGAGAATGGTCCTTTCAAAGAATCATTGACCTAAATTGCACTTTAATGCACATACCACGCTGTCCACACCACCTACGTGTCTCCAGGAATCCTGCTCAATAACAAGCACTCAATGTTTAGTCATTTCCTGCAGCACGTTTGCAGGAGCCGGTGGCTCCGTGCGATCGCATGTGTCAGTGCTCGGCAGCTCCAACAGTTGCTTTCCATATCAGCAGCTGCTGGCTTCCATCTCCTGTTGGGAAAGGTGCCACGGCCAGCCCAGGTTAATGTTTCAGCTGCCTTCCTGCAGGAGTTCCAGCAAGGGCTGCGGTGACGCGGTGACACCTCGCCCCAAACCTGGGCTTTTCAGCTCGCTCTGGGAAATCCTGGCTTCAGAGCCCAGCGGGCTGCTCAGCAGGAGATGGGTTTGTCCTTTCCCTAGCAGGGCTTTTAAGGAGGTTTTATTTGTGTGTTTGTGAATCTGGTGAGTTTGTGGGCTGGGTGGCAGCGAGTCACGCAGGGGGAAGCAGGGGCTGCTGTGACCTGCGCAGCTCTGCCTCGCTCAGCCCCAGCTCCCTGCCAGGGATGCCAGGGCCCCTGCCTGTGCCAGTCCTGGCTTCCCACTCCTCACATCAGCCCCAGCTCACTCCCTGCTCCGTGGGCGGCCAGAGGGTCAGGAATTCACCACTGTCCCAGGTGGTGCCAGGACAAGAAGGAATGGCTTTAAACTAAAAGAGGGGAGATTAAATTAGGTATTGGCAAGAAATTCTTTCTTGTGAGGGTGGCGGGACCCTGGCACAGGTTTCTCGGAAAAGCTGTCGCTGCCTCATCCCTGGAAGTGTTCAAGGCCAGGTTAGACAAGGCTTGGAGCAGCCTGGGATAGGGGAAAGTGCCCCTGCCCATGGCATAGGGATGGAAAATGAAATGAGCTTTAAGATCCCTTCCAGCCCAGACCATCCTGTGATTCTATTCTTTTATAGCCATCAGCTCAGCCGTGCAGGGAGGATGATCTTGCCCAGAGAGATTTGCAGTTTGTGCACTGCCCTTTTAGACAGGCATTGGAGCTGCTTTCTGCCCAAGGAATCGAGGGCTGGATCCTCTCACTTTTTAAAGTGTCTGCCTTCAAAATGGTGGCTGCTTCTCACTTGAAGTTCATGAGAACAGATGGCTGGATCTCAGAGACAGGAGTTACAAGCTATAGGGTGTTTTTCACCACATGTCTTCCTAGTTTCCCTCCTAAAAAAAAAGATCTGTGTGAGAACCCTCCCAACATGCCAGGCCAAATCTGACCGTCTGTTAAGTTCACTTTATATAATCTCTGTTTAGAGCTGAGTGCCCTTTAAAACCCCGGGGAGGGCTCCTCGCTGGGAGCTCCCAGAGCCCAGGGCGGGCAGCAGCTGCACAGCCACCCCTACCCCGAGCCCAGCAGCCTCTCTGCACAGATATTTGATGTTTTTAGCTCTGGAGGAGGGGGGAGCCTGTGTGCGTGCTCGGGGCACAGCCAGGGCTGGCTGGCAGCATGTGCAGCCCACGGGCACATCCAGCAGGAGAACACGGCGGGATCTCACAGCTCCAGAGCAGCATATGCTCCGGGAGACCTCGCTAGGTTGCATAAGCCTCCCATCCCAGGAGCTGGCTGAGCACAGCACATGAGTCAACAGCACAGCGAGACTTGTGCCGTGGGAGTCACACCTACTCTTGGCTGCAGAATTATCCAGAGAAGCAGAAGGTTAATAGGAACAAAATAAAGCCTAAGGAAGCCTTAAAGGTTAGTTGCAGGATTTGATTATGCTGGAAAGAGAGGGGAAAATGGGTCAAGGCAAGCAGGGGAAAGCAGGGTAATGCAGAGCCATGGTGTCTGTCTCCTCAGGAGACAGTCCAGTTCGGATCAGTAAAAATGCGATCAATATAACATTTGTATTTTAAAATTAACTGCTTCTGGAGAGGGCCATTGTTAATCACAGAAAGAATGAGAAAGAATGTGGAGTAAATCTCCAGGATGCTCAAGAAATATTAACACTGCATGAAAGCAGTTCTGCAAGACAGGGAATGACTCCTCAAAGCGTGAATATACAGGCACAGCAAACACCTGACCCAGAGCATCAGCACCACCAGCACAGTCCTTGGCTTTGCTTCTGTTCTATATATCCCTGCTTCATCTAGAGGTCATTATTTTATCTTGGGACAGTTTCAAAACTTTGACTGAGACAGGAATCAGAACCAAAGTGGGAGCAGGTCTGTCTGTGGCACCTGAAACCCCTGAGCATCTCTGGTCTGTGCAGGGCAGGGCTTGTGCTGCTGTGCAGTGCCAGCAACAGCATCCACAGAGGAGGGACAGGGGCTGGGCTCCCCAGTTCTCACCACTTTAGCCCCAGTTTGGCCTCGGTACCCCAGGACTCTGACTGGTCTGCTGCAGTTTGCAGGTGAGTCCCCACTCAGATCTGATCCAAATTTCCCAGTGGGCTCTGGAGCAACGTGGGAAATGGAGATATCCTGAAAAGATGAATTTACAAGATTTCAGTTTATAAAGATGCTCCATTGAGTAAAATTTACCTTGATATTGAATCCTTACTGTAGGCTCACGTAAATGAGTTTAGTTTATTGCATTTGTATTTGTCAAGAATGGCACTGGGGCCTCCCTGGCCTCAGGAGAAGAAAAAGGGAATACAGAAAGTTGTGTTTAATTTCCAGGATGCTATCTCATTTTTTTCCCCCTAAAACAAGATTCCCATGGCCAGAGCTGATATTGCTTGTGATGCAGACTTGCCTGCCCGAGGTTCACCTCAGTCCCAAATCCATGCTGTAAAAATGGGGGATTACCAAGGTGGGAGTGGAAGCCCTTGGAGGCTCGGAGCTGCCTGGGAACTGTGTCCTTGTGCAGGGTCCTGGCTGCCGGCCACGTCCCAGGGCCTGAGAGGAGCACGGCCGTGGGGGAGGCATTGGGCAACACAAGGGATGTTTCATCCCTCGCTCCCGGTGCTCTTGCAGGGAAAGATCATCTTGTGATCAGGGCACAAGACCAGGAGTCAGGCGATGTGGGTTACTGCAGAGCTGGATTTGCCAACAGGAGTGCAGAGTCCCGACACCTCCAGAGGCACAGGCACGCTGGCTCCCTTCTGCCTCTTGGGGTTCTTGTGATGGTCTTGTTGGGGAGTAACAGCTCGAGGGATTTAGCAAAGTAGTTTAAGTGATGAACTGTACTGTGACGGAGCCAAAGAACACTTAGAGGCCTTGGGCTGAAGTTTGGGAGCAGGGCCCTTAGGATGGTGGAGAGGGGTAATGGAGGGAGATGAATCAGGTGTGAATAGTCATCCCAAGTGAGAGGGCACTTGCAGGGTGCTTATCTCACCATCAAACCCTGCACTCCACCTCTGAAAGTTTCTCTCTCCGGAAGGTGCCAGAATGCCCTTTCCTTTGCAGGAATGTGGAATGCCCGGGGAGCCAGCACTGCAGGGTGTGAGGTGCTGGGGTCCTGCACACATGGGGAGCACAGGGGTGGCTCCCCTCCTGCCGAGGCTGCTTGGGCTGGGGGTGTCACCCTGTCCCTCTCCCTGGCTCTGGCTGTGCTGGGAAGGAGACATCTGACATCTCCACATCTGACCAAGCTTCTCCTCTGACATGCAGGGTCCCTCCACAGGCACTGGGCAGTCACAGGTGTGGCCATCGCCTGTGCCCCACTCAGGCCCAGGTGAGGGGACCCAGCTCAGGGATTTGGGTGCAGAGCCTGAAGGGGTCCCCAGGAGAGCTGAGCACAGCCTGTGCTGCATCCCTGGCAACGAGCACAGGCTCTGAGCTCCATCCCTGCCATCCCACAGCATCTGCCATGGGTCCTGGCACAGGAGACTGCTCAGTTTTTCCTAAATCTGGCTGATCTGTCTCCTGGGAAATGGGAGTCAGCTTGCTCAAGCTCCTGCTTGCATCAGTCCCAGAGTGGCAGCTGGGAAGTCAAAGTCCCTCTTTAGCTGTAGACACACAGAGGAGCTTTCATCCCCAAAATGTGCAAGGTTTGAAATGTTCATGGAGGAAAAAAGGAACATTTCCTTATAGGGAAAAAAAGGATAAAATTCAGTAAATCAGTTTGGTTCCTCTGGGCCTTCTTTCAGGTGCAAACTTGAGGAGCTGGAAGGAGGCAGAAAGGAGGGAGAAATCCCACCTGAGAAGGTTCTGTGTGGGGTGTCCAGGTGGTGGGAGCCTGAGCAGAGGTCCCTGCTTGGCTGTGGGCTCCCTCCCTGCACCACCCGGCTCCAAACCACTGGTCTTGTGATTCTTTTTTTCTTCTTTTTTTTTAATTCTTATTATTTCAGTCCCATGATTTTGTTTTCACCGTTCCTAATTCTTTGCCTTGGGGAAGGGAGGCAGGGAACAGCACAGATTTGTACTGCTGTGCTTTTTGGGATGTCGTGGGCCATAATGTGGCATTGAAGTGATGAGGCATTGCCAGCCAGGCTGCAGAAATCAGATTTTAGATGGAAAGGGGGTAATGCACTTCTAATGAACCTCTGGGTTTACTTCTATTCATTTCAGTACTTCACTTCTTCCCTTACTTGACCCAAGCAGTGAAAATCCATCAGTTGTGAGCCCCACAGCAGAACCCTGGAGTGGTGTCACTTCAGGGCCGGTGCTCAGACACCTTGGGGAGCACAGGACTGCCCAGAGATGAAATCCTGCCTCGTGCTGAGGTTCCAGAATTGAAGGGGTTATTTTATTTCCAGGTAATTTCAATGGCACTCAGAGCTAGTTTCAAACTTACACAGGGCTTTTCATCCTAAAGAGGCCTAGAGCAGAGAATTCCATACAGAAACTGCATGGAGATAAAATACGGCAATGGAGTGATAGTGCCTGGCAAGAAAAGTGAAGCACAACTTTCTGTTTTGGGTGCTGAGGGAGGGGAGCATGCAGACAGACAGATCTGCGTGATATCTGCACAGGCACACCCCGTGCCCTCGTGAGAGACACGAGAACTGCTTCCCAAACCCCGGCTGGAAGCGGCCCAGCAGTGCCCCTGTGCCCCCTGACCCAGGGGCCTTCCCCGTCCCACTTGCCCCGGGGCCAGGGGGCCTGGAGGGACCCTGTGACCAGGCTGACCCAGAGCCCCCTGCCCTGAGTCGCTGCTGTCCTGCTCAGCTGCCCTGGGGGCATGGCCAGGGCAGGCTCCAGGGGTTTTCCTGTCTTGCAATTGGAAAGGAGCAAGAGAGGACAGTGGTGGATCATCAGTGTCCCATGGGGAGTGAGGTGTCTGTCACCTCCTGCCAGCCCTGGTGGCATCACCGTGGCTCCATGGCAGCTCTCAGTGTCACACAGGGAAAGCTGTGTGTCATTAAAGGTGCCCCTGAGCCAGCTGGGAGAAGTTCCCCAAATGGCTGGTTGTCCTGGGAGGGTGTGATGGAGGTCAGGCCTTCCTTTGGCCACTGCACCCTGTCCTTGGCTGGGACTGGAGGAGATCCCTGCTGTGGAGTGCCAGGTCCATGTGTGTCCATGCTCTCCTCACCAGGGATGGAGGCTCTGCCTTCCACCTGTGAGCCCAGTGTGCTGTGGCAGGTGTGTCTGTGTGTGCAGGGGAGGGGTGGGATGCATGTGCACCCACCTCTTGTCAGAGCTGCTCCAGCAGTGGAGCCCAGGAGCATCCCCGTGCAGGAGCTCTGGGAGCAGCGTCTCCTGCAGCTCAGCACCAGCACCCACGGTCCCTGGCAGTGCCCAGCCTGAGGGTCTGAGGGACTCTGAGGGAGGCTGCAGCTCTGGCACCCCCAGCTCATCTCCCAAAACCCTCCCCACCACGTTTCCCAACAAGGCACAGAATAGAAACAGAAGCTCCTGCCAGGGAATTTCCACCCCAAATCAGTAACGTTTGAGTAGTGGGAATAAGCCGCCAAAAGAGTGGATTTTTTTGTTGTCATTGTTGTTTTTTTAATTTCGATTTTCTGGAAAGCTGGCTGTGCAGATGTGTGATGTGGTGGTGGGTGTGGTGACCCCAGCACAGCACAGAGCCTTGCTCATAAGGGCTGTTCAGTGATGCCTCAAATGACAGCCACGGCTGGGGAGAGGCAACAGCCCGAGGGCAGGTCAGGTTCCCAAATTGTTTTATGGCTAAAGGAGATTTCAGAGTTTTCTTTGCAAACGTAAATACAATTTATCTGTATTCTGAAGTCCCATAAGAAAAATAAGCCCCAAGATCTCCCACTAACTTTTTGAGGAAGTTACTTTCTGATGGAAATAGTTTGGTATCCAAAATACACAAGGCTCGGCGGCTCGGGGGAGGTCATGGCAGGCAGCTGCGCTGGTCCTGTTACTCAGTGCTCTGGGAGGGGGTTGCTGGAAGTCTGGAGGAGGTTTCATGATGGAAGATTGGGCTAAATAAAGGTCTTCCACCTCCATAATTCCGGCAGCTGCATTTCAGCACAGGATCCAGTCACAGTGTGACACGGCGTCTCGGATGGAGGAGGGAGCCTCCAACCTCGCTGCGTCTGGGGGCAGCCAAAGTGATTAATGGAGCAGCCTCTGCTCAGGTGGGTTGTTCCTGAGGTCCCTGTCCCTGCGGATTATCTGCAATGAGTCCTGCTCCTGGTGAGCTGGCAGTGATAGCTCAGTTTTTATCCTGTCTGTCCCCAGGAAGTGCCTTTGGTGCACGTTAGCACCGAGAGGGCTGGAGCCTGGCAAAGCCGCAGCGCCCGGATGTCCAGCCCAGCCCCATCATTTCCAGTGAAGCTGGGGTTGTCAGGGGCATTCAGCCAGTCATGTCATGGTCTGGGCATCCTGACAGCTCCTGGCTGCTGGCTGGGAACAATACCACTGTTCCCAAGGGATGGCAAACCAAAGTCAGGGTATTTTAGTATTTCCGATGAGTTTGTAAAGAGTAGCCAAAGTTGACAGGCTCCAGGCAGCTGTTTATAGAGTCATGGAATGGTTTGGGTTGGGAGGGACCTTAAGAACCATCCCATTCCACTCCCTGCCATGGGCAGGGATACCTTCCACTATCCTAGATTGCTCCAAGCCCCATCCAAGCTGCCCTTGGACACTTCCAGGGATGGGGCAACCACAGCTGCTCTGGACACCCTGTGCCAGGGCCTCACCTCCCTCACAGGGAGGAATTTCTTCCTGATACCCAATCTGAATGTCTCCTCTTCTAAGTTTAAAACCACCCCTCCCTGTGCTATTGCACCAGGCCCAGCTGAAAGGAGAATGTGGTGAGATGTTTTGTTTCCATGTGCAGTTCCTCATGCCTGGCTGCCTCCTTTGGTTTTCCATGGGGTCAGGAATCAGCCCCCACTGATCCCCTCAGCTCACCTGGGGTTCCCCGGTCCAGGCTGTGCAGCCAGAGCAGAGCTGGGGTTAATAAGGGGACTTGGGCTGCTGTGAGTGGGGAAGAGGAAAGCCCATCTGGGGCGTAGGAGAGACTTGGACGTTGTTATTCCCATCAGGAGAGGTCGGGAGAGAGGGACAGCAGGCCAGGTCCCACCTTCTGGCTCAGCCTCCACAGGGAGTTGCTTGTGAGGCCAACTTCCTCTGGGAGGAAGAGAAAGAGAGCCATGGAAGCTGTCCAAACCCTCTGCTGAGAAAGAGGGTGAGGCCAGACAGGGTTGATTTGGGACTTTATTTGGGTGTGCTTGGAATTGCCTGTGCCAGGGAAGCAGCGGGAGCCAGAGGACGCGGAAAACCCGAGGCTGCTGCAGGGTGAATCACCCTCCCACACCTGCACAGCGCACCTTGCTGGCTGCAGGGGCAGCAGGCTGCTAAACTGGGCTTTTTTGGGATGTAAATAGGAAATGAGCTCCGCAGCTGAGCCTCCGCAGGCACCGGGCTGCAGAGGGCTCTGCCGGCAGGAGGAGGCTCGGCCAGCACAGGCGCTTCGTTAATAGGCAAATATATGTGGCTCCACAGGGTTTGAATAACTCCTGGAAGCAAAGCAGTTGTGAGGGTTGAGTCCTTTGCCTGCTCTAAATGACTGAAAATAATTGGGTTTATTTCTCTTCCCAAGTCACAGAACCCACACGTTTCCGTGTAACACACCTGACCTGGCTGTGCTGGCTGGCCCCGGGGCTGGACCCCACTGACTGTTTTCCCAGGTGTTTGTGTGCCGGCTCCGGCTGGAAAAGGCTCGGAAAAGCTGAAACCTGTGGCTGTGGGAAGGAGCCATGAGGAAAAGGGACTGCTGGGGGCTCTGGCAGCTCTGCCCATGCTGGGCAGGGGCTGCGGGTGACACTGAGGGGCTCCAGCAGCTCTGGAACCAAACAAGGGCTTGGCTTGTGGCCACTGTCATGACCAGGGGACCCTTTTCCATGACACTGTATCATAGGGGTGATTCAGCAGCTTTCTAGAAATGCAAGGATCTAAAAGAAGTGAAGAAGGAAGTTTTCCTTCTCTGTTTTCCTTCTCTGTCTCTTTCTACATTAAGAAATAAGGCAACTTGGGTTCTCCCTTCAGGGAAGAGGGAAATTTGGCACCAAAAAGCCCCTCCATCCCTTCCCACATCTCTCTACCACATGTCTCCGCTTCACTTCTCACTTGTTTTGACATCAAGTACTTTCCCCAAAAAAATATTAGTCACAACTTTGGCTTCAACCAGCCAACTCTTAACCTTCCTCAAAGTGGTTTGCAGGGGTGACGTTGGTGATGTGTGATGGGGATGGGGACGGGTGGGTGGATTCAGTGCTTCTGGAAGGTTCTGCATCCAGGTTTGGGAGCCCTAAAGCTGCTGCCTGCTGCTCTAAGGGAATCCCAAAGGACCTGCCAGCAGATCCAAGGAGCTTTGGTGGGTCCTTGGAGTAACACAAAGTGTGAGGCTGGAAAACCAGGACATCTGGTGGGGGTGAGATTGTCAATGGAAGCTGAATGAGCAGAGTATGAGTACAGTGTAAAGCTGACTAATCTGTGCTGGGGGGTGTCAAACTTGAACCAGCTGCCTAAAATCTGGGTTTGGAGCAATAACAGCTCTATTGAGCAGTTCAGCACCGGAGGGAAAACCCCAATGGCATGTGGGATCAGGTATGGGTTCCTGGGAATTCCTGGGAAGGAAGGGGTGAGGGACACTTGGGTTGGGCAGAGCTGTGAAATCATGCTCCAGACCTGCAGCAGCTGCACATGAGGAGCCTGCAGTGGCTGTGGGATCCAGGGTGAACCTAGCCCTGCCTTCCCCGTGCTTCCTCAAGTAATTATTTACACACCTTGCACCTTAATGAGAACCTGCTCCATTTTCTCATCCCTCTGCTCCGTGGCTCTTCCCTCATGGCTGCTCCTTCAGAGCTCTTTGTAAACCCCATCTGCTAAAGGGCTTGGATTTTCTTTTTAAAAGGTGAAATCATTGGAAATTAGTAGTTTCTCTGTGCGTTATTATGCTTATAATCCTCTAATTTGGTAATGGGGCTGTAATCACAGCCGTGCAGGGTGAGGAGCAGAGCCAGCCCGGAAAGGTGCCCTGGGGATTCCCAGGCACAGCATGCCTGGACAGAGCGTGATTCCATGGCAGGAAAGGCAGGGAGAGAGAGGGTGGAACTCCCAGTGATGGAAAACCAGAGTCAAACACAGCTCCTGGGTGAGGAGCCCTGAAACAAGAGATGTCAGCGTGGGCAGCAGCAGACCCTGTGCCCAGAGCCTGTGGCTGTGAGCAGCAATTGATCTCGACAGCCCCATCCCTCCCCAAAAAGTCAAGAGAAAACAACAAAGTCAAGGGAAAGCAACAAATGCTGTCCCTTTGCCAGGGACACTTCCTGCTTGGGAACATTTTTCAAGGCAGGTGAGTTCCCAGGATGCAGAGGAAGGTGAGGTCAGAGATGTGATGAGGCCCTTCCAGCCCCAGATCACAGCCTGCTGCTCCTGAGGCTGCTGCCAGCCCAGCCCATTCCCACTGCAGGATTTCCCCCCTTCCAACCCCATAGTGAGGGAAATTGGTGCAAACATGCAGCTTGCTGAGGGCAGTGTGTGGTGCCAAGCCACACCTGGATAAAAAGCCAAGCAGAGACTTCCAGATGGTTAGACTGGAAAGGTGAGGGGAGCTAATTGGGATCTGCAGGGCCTGGCTGTCCAGGCAGGAAATCACCTGTGCTGGGCTGGTGGCTCTCTGGGAACTGCTCATTCCCACATCCTGCATGCTGGGAAAGGTCTCCTGTTGTGCCATCCTTCCAGGCTGCAAGGTGCTGGCAGCAGGGACCCTGCTCTCAGCAGAGCTAAACCCTGAGTAAAGCCCTGTAAGCATTGTGGAAAGGAGACTGGAGCAGCTCTGGCTGATGCTGGAGATGGGTTATGTTCCAAATAATGCTGAAACTCAGTCCCCATGCAGGAGGGGTGGATGGGAGAGGTTCCCAGGGGCTGAAACCTCAGCCCTGATGGGCAGACTGGAGTCAGGGATGTCTTCACTCAGCACAGCTGGCTCACAGATCCAGGGAAAACCCTGAGCCTTGAGAACCAAGGGAGTAGAAATGCAGAGCAGGGATGAAAATGATGAAAATGAGACAAAGTCACCACTTCCCAAAACCTTCACAGTGAAGGAAACACCTCCCACTGTCTGGAGGATCCATGGGAATATTACAATATTTGTTCCAAAAACATGACTGGGTGGATCCAGACTCGCTGACGCAGGCACAGGCAGCTAATTGAATTCATACGTAGGAGCCCTGGCCACCATCTGGCCTCAATAAAACGTGGGTCCAGAGCTGCTTCTTAGCAGATGGTTCCTCATTTTCATAATCTGAAATCAAAAGATCATTTTTCTATCTGGAGATCAAAGGCACCTAATGTCTCCTTGGTGGAGGGTTACAAAGGGAAACCTGTGCCCTCTGGTTTGGCATTTGGTGCGAGACAGACGGGGGTTTTCCCCTGAAACCTCTGCTCAGGCTCCGGGCAACCACATCTGGGCAGCAGCTGCAGATGTTCACAGCTCTCCAGGGCTGGGCTCTGTTTCCATCATAGGGACGTGCAGTTTATAAAAGCAGAAGGGACAGCTGGAATAAGCTTGTGTGGCCGTTTCTGTTTCCCCAGACTACTGCACTATAGCCCACGTGAATATTTGGGGATTAAATGATTCCTTTTGCCTTAGCAGAAGAGCTCAGAGCCCTGTCTGACCTCTCAGAGCCCCCCAGCCCTGCAGCCCTGTGTGTGGGGCCAGCACGGTGGCCACGCTGGTGTGGTGGTTGGGGTGTCCTGTGCAGGGCCAGCAGCTCGACTCTAAGATCCTCGTGGCCCCTCCCAGCTCGGGATATCCTATGATTTCCTGATGCCTGTGGGAGACACCGCTGCAGAGGAATGAGACCAGCTTGGAGAAAAGGAGCTCAGGGGGGACCTTGTGGCTCTGCACAACTCCTGCCAGGAGGGGACAGCCGGGGGGGCTCTGCTCCCAGGGAACAGGGACAGGAGGAGAGGGAAGAGCCTCAATTCAGGAGGAATTTCTGCATGGCAAGGGTGGTCAGGCCTTGGCCGGGGCTGTCCAGGGAGGTCTGGAGTGCCCATCCCTGGAGCTGTCCAAGGAAGGGCTGGATTGCAGGGTGGGGATCGAGCACAGCTTGGGCTCGATGATCTCGGAGGCCTTTTCCAGCCTCGCTGGTTCAGGAATCCTGTGAGTCTGGGCTCCTCCTGGGCTGCTGCGGGTGGGCGAGCGCTCGCCTCCCCGGCGACGTCAGCGGCGCTCGGCCGGCAGCAGCCGGGGAGGAGAGGGGGGCGAGGCGGCTCCTGCGCTGCGGGAAGCGCCTCCACACCCGCCCCGAGCCGCCGGGACCGACGTGATCTTTGCCACCTCAGAACCAGAGCTGTGCGGTTACTCCGAGCAGGTTGTAACAAATGGAGTCCTGCTCGCAAACCTCATTTTCCAGCGGGTACCCGTGGGCTCAGGGCCGTTCTCGTCGGCCCGGGTGGAGCCCACAGCCCCTCCCGTGCTGCCGGCCCGCGCTGCCCCAGCGCTCCCTGCATCTCAGTCGCTGATGCTCGAGGTGAATATTTCCCGGAGGAGCTGGAGCTCTTCCCTGCTGTGCCTGCTGCAGTATGGAAATGATCCTCCCGGCAGACAGCTGAGTCCCACCTCGGTTCCCATTCACCTGGAGATGAAAGTGCTCTGGCTGCCAGTGTAGGCGGGGCAAAACTATTTAAAAACCTCATTAGAGAAAGTATTTGGGGAAGACAGCAACACCCTCAGTTGTGGTTTGCTCCAGGACTTCTCAGCCAGATCCCTGCTGATACAGAGGGAAGGGCACTATGAGAGACATTCCTGTCAAATACTACTCCTCGTGGGGATGCCTTGGGTGTCCTTTGCCTTTCTCTCTGTCCTGGTGGGCTGTGTTTTACCTAAACCTAAACGTTCCCCTCCAGGTGGTTCTGGGGGCTGGAGTCAGGGCTGTGTTTGGCACAGAGGGGTCCAGGAGTGATGTAGGAGGGTCCCCACAAGCAGCAGTGTGATCTTGATTAGGCAGAAATCCACCATGAATATTTCCTATTCCATTTAATTCCTGTTTGTGCTTATTTCAGCTGAATTTACAGCAGGAGTAATGCCCAAGCCACATCTGGCTCGTGATGCACATGGGATCAGACTGGGAGTTTGGGAGGAGGTGGATCTGGATTCAGAGGTTTGGCTTCTTATTTAGAAAATGACGGGTTGCATTCTCCCACGGCTGCTCCAGACTGCCCCAGAGCTCTGTGATATTCCTGGCCAAGGGTTTTTTCAGTCTGCCTGACGAGGAAACAATGTCATGTGTATGGCTTGTCTGGCCTCGTGCACCTGCACTTCCCCTTCTGCCTCCCTTTTCTTTGCATCCCATTTATTCCAAGGGGCCAAATGTTCATTAAGTGCTGATGAACTGGAGTGCCAGGCATCCCTTTTCCTCCCCCAACACAGCCACCCACCCACCTTAGGCAGCCCCAGTCAATCCAGACAACTGCAGCCCTCAGCCAGCTGAGGGACATCCCGAGCCCTCCAAGCAGGTGCCATGGGATCACACAAAGACCAGACTGAGCTAAGGAAGGCCACGTGCAGCACCTGGGCTTGCTCTCCCTTGGCTCCAGCCACAGGAGCTGGTGGCATCTTGGCAAAGCCCATTGGGTTCCCGGTGTGCCTCTTCCCAGAATCACATGGAATCACAGAGTCAGCAAGGTTGGCAGAGATCTTCAAGATCATCCAGTCCCACCATCACCCCTCAACCATGTCCCCCACCCATACAGCTCTTGAGCACTTTCAGAGGTGGTGAGTCCACCACCTCCCAGGCAGGACTGCAGCCCCCAGCTCCCCACACTGGCCTGCCACACTCTCACGTGTGCCCCGTGCCCTGAGGAGCAGCCCCTGCTGTGCTGATGGCTTTTGCAGCTTGAACCAACTCCCCCCAGCCTGGCCCTCGAGTGCCTCACAGCCCATGGGCAGGGAGGTCACACAGACCTTGTCCCAAAGCCTTGAGTTGAGAGGTCAAGGTTTAGCTCCCTCACGTCCTCACATGAACTGCAGGAGAACACACTCCTGGCCTCTTCTGCTGCCTGTCCCAGCTTTATTTTATTATTATTTTTAGGGGTGGGTGTGTAATTTTTTTTGACTCAATTAGCAAGTTGAGAATATTCTGTATGATAATATTTGAGTCAGACATGATGCACTTCAGCCCCGTAGCTGTTGTTACCTGCATCCCCCGAAAGAACAACATCTCCCCAGCCTGGGAGCCTCAGTGGTGTTGATTCCTGCCGGGGTACGTGGGTGCCAGTGGAAAATAAATAACGTGGTATTTTCCAAGTGGCAGATCTGAAGGCACCCTGCTTTCCTTGCTTTGCATACTCACAGAGCACCATCCTCTCTGCTTCCCAGATCTGAAAGCTGAGGCAGAGACATCTGATGGGGCTCCAGCGCTGACTCACTGTTTGATGTGAGGCAGGAGGAGGGATGTGATCAGATCCCATTGTGCAGAGCATCCACCAGACAGCGCCATCAGCGAGAGGAGAAGCCATTCCTCATCCTCCCTGCCCCTCCAGACCCTGCTGCCACCCCTCGCCGTCCCCTGCCCCACCTGCAGCAGCCAGGATGTCACCTCTGAAATGGCTCTTGGGTTCAGGACTCCCATCCCTGGGAGTGTCCAAGGCCAGGCTGGATGGGAGCAGCCTGGTCTGGTGGGAGGTGTCCCTGCCCAGGGCAGGGGTGGAGCTGGTCCCTTCCAAGGCAGCCATTCCGTAGTCCCTGATTCCGTGGTTAGGCCATGTGCAGGCAGAGCTGAGGCCTGTGCAGCCCCGGGGTGTGCCGGCTGTGCACGCCCGGGGTTCTTTCTCACGAGATGGTGCAAGAGCCGGGGGGGAACTGGTTAAACAGCGTGAGCTGCTGGGGCTTGGCAGGGCAGCATGTCACCGGGAAGCCGGTGTTTTATTAAACACACTATCAAAGTGGGCTAAAGTCTCTTATTAATGTCCACAAATTCTGCCACTTCCAAATAGTTTCCACCTACATGTTCCTCCCACTGCTGCACTGGGTGCTGGCAAACATCTCTGCTCAAAGAGGGGAATGGCTTTCATTTGAATAGTCCTCGGGCGAGTTTCACTGAGCGATGCCAGCGTCATTCCCGTTCCCGCAGCTCTCACGTGCCCGGCAGCGCTCCAGGGTCGTGCCGGAGGGAGGGCACAGAGACAACAGCTCCTGCTGTGTTTTCCCAGTGCTTTATCCAGCCAGAGCCCATGGCAGCCTAAACCAATGCAATTAAGCAGCGATGGATGCACATATTTGCAATATTAAATCTCGACTTCTGACTCGTGACGGTTCCTGACGGTTCCGCGGCAGTGAGCGCGGCCAGCTGTGCTATCGAGAGCAGCACACAGCTGAAACCGCCCGGCTTCACACCAAATCGGGCTTTTGCAACTCCCAGAAGGCTGAGGCAGAGCCTGGTGGGTGTCAAACAGCTGCTCACACCCTGCGCTGTGAGGTCCCACGGTGTCCCTTGGGACCAGCCATGGCTGAGGGCTGTGAGCTCTCCCACGCCTGCCTTGGACACTGCGGGTGGGAAAGGAGATGTGCAGCTCCCCTGGGAGCTCCTGGCTGGCTGCATCCCACACTGACCAGGACTGTGCAGGACACAGACCCCATGGGGATGGAGGCCC
>VZSJ01005491.1:15641-33144 GCA_013398405.1 Pheucticus melanocephalus | reverse complement strand
TCCTTTCCTTTCCTTTCCTTTCCTTTCCTTTCCTTTTTCCTTTTCCTCTTCCCAGAGACATTCACAAGTAGTTTGAAGTTTATGTGGAGTAGAAGAGATGTTTCAGTTCAGGGAAGCTAAAAAGAGCCCAGGAGATGAACATCCTTCCAAGGAAGGCCAAAATCAACTTTAAGATGTGAAAATTCCTGGAGTAATTCAGGAACAGAGAGAAGTAACGTATTGGAATAAATCAAAGATAAAAAGAAAAGAAGCCCAAAACATTTCCAACTTCTCCTTTCTTAAGAAAAAACTGGGTTTCAATTGGCTGAAAGAGTTTTTGGATATTTATGTGTTAAATTTTGCTTTTTTCCTTTTCTTTTCTTCCTTTCATTTACAAAACTAAAAAAAAAATATACAGCAAGCGAAAGAAAAACCACTCACAATCTGTTAGTTCTGCAAGGAGAGATGCAGCTCGGTGACATTGATAATTTCTTGGGGAAAAATAAAGAAGGAGGAAAGCAAAATATTCTGAGCAGCTTTGGCAGGAGCCGGCGGAGCCCACGCTCGGATTCGTGCTGTGGGAACAAGAGCCTTGGCCAGGCTGGGTCTGTCTGCAGCCATCAGTGTCCTCCCTGTCAAAACAAATGTGTTTATCTCCTTTGAAACACTCTGCAGATGAAACTTTCTCCAGAAGGCTGAAATCCTACAGATTTCATCACTTTTGCTGGAAGGGAAAAGATGGGGAAAAAATCGACATTAAAAATAAAAAACCCAACCCAAGCTTTTGTTGAGCTGGGCTTTGGGAGGCAGGAGCAAACCAAAGCATTTGGTAGCAATTAATATGCCCTGTCCATTTGCAGTTTTAATTCCTGTGCAGATGCAGAGCGTTGTTATTCTAATAACTTCCTGTGGAGCTCCCTTTTTCTGGAAAGCTCAACGCCAATTAAAATGTGATCCATCACCCGGTGCTGCTGAAACAAAGGGGAATGTCCAGCTCCCTGCTACAGCCATGAAAAAACCCAGTCACTCAAAAGAAGACCCAGGAGAAAGGAGAAAAAACAAAACAAAACAACAACAACAAAAAAAGCATTCAAGTCTTCCCATTTCTGGAAGAAAGAGCTGAAGAAAATGTTCTTTTGTGTGAGTCGTGTAACAGGAACAGACCGAGGGGTTGGGACAATGTCAGGAGGGAGCAGCCAGGCCAGAAAGGTGCGTTCATCAGTGGATCCATGGCAAAATAGATGGATCCATGGCAAAATAAATGGATCCATGGCAAAATGTGGATGTCCCCCCTCGGGGGTTGGCTGGGAGGGGCAGATGCAGCTCAGCTCTGGCCAGGAGCTGCCAGGAGCCAGGGAATTCCTGCACCATTGGAATTGTGCTGCTCTGCCCAGCCCTGCTGCCAGGAAAGCCAAGGTGGGCACTCCTGGGTGGCTCAGCAGCCAATTGAAAACCTGACTGGAGGCTTCTTCCTTGGAGCTGTTGGAATCCTGGATGCTGAGAATTTGAGATTTTCTGTGCTGACTCCCAAGAGAAAACTGCATTGACCTGAGGCTGTGGAGAAGCTTCCAAAATGGAATGATAGAACCAAAATTATAAGTGTGTAGTTTAAATAAAAGTGAGTGATATCACATAGTAGAAAACTCAGAGTTTAAGGTTTTAGAATATAGTAATATATATAAAGCAAAATGGATGTTTTAGGGTGGAGGCTGCTCCTTCTTCTTCACCTTCTTCTCCATGGGTTTGGGTGGTTTTGTGTAATTGGATAAAAAAGTCCACATTGGTTGGTTATTGGGTTAAAAGTAAAAATAATTGAGGTGTCATTTCTTAATTGGACAGTTCATCCTTAAAAAGCCTTGTAGAGAGAGAGTTGGGGCTCCAGTTTTAGTTTGTTAGAGTGAAGTGCTGCAAAACTCAGGGTTTGTGAGACTGACATAAATAAGAACTGATAAACATCTGAGTCCCAACAAGAAATACCCTCTAGAACATTTAATCCCAAAAAATCTGCAGAGGATTGATTTCCAATGGAAACTTAGAGTTTAAGGTTTTAGAATATAGTAATATATATAAATCAGGATGGAGGTTTTAGGGCAGAGATCTTCTTCTTCACCTTCTTCTTCTCCATGGGTTTGGATGGTTTTGTGTAATTGGACAGAAAAGTCTGCATTGTGGATTTTGAGTGATCAGTTATTGGGTTAAAAGTGAAAATAATTTAGGTGTCATTCCTTAATTGGACAGTTTGGCCTTAAAAACCTTGTAGCAAGAGATTGTTGGTCATTTTGTGCCTTGTTAGTGAAGAACTGCAGAACTCACTGCAGTGAGGCTGTAACACAGATAAGAAACAATAATTCTGTGAACACAGTCTGTAACATAGATAAGAAGCAATGAGCCTGAACACAAACTATTGTCTCCAGTGCCTTCAATCCCGACCTTGGCAGAGGCAGAAAAAGAAGCTGAAAATCAGCATTTCATGGTGCCCTGTGTGAGGACACCTGGATCTACTCCATGGGCCCAGCCCCTCCCAGGGAATGGCTTTTCCTGGGTATTGTGGACACATTTCTTGCCACAGATGTTCCACAAATGGCTGGATGAGGCATTTAGTGGTTGACAATGTGGTGTTCATCCAGAGGTTGGGCTTGATGATCTCAGAGGTCTTTCCCAACCCAAATTACCCTGGGATTCTCTGATTTCTATGAGGCACCATCTGCAGAAGGATGGTGATTCCTTTTGACTTGAAAAGTCATTCCTTTTATTCTTTCCTTCATGCTTTCCCAAGGAAGTACTTTATGAAACCAAAATTTTTAAAGGGGAGCTCTGTTCTTGCTCCAGTTTCTGTGATCTGAACATGAGCAGGCTGTAATCACAAACATGGATTTGCCCCTGCAGGAGGATGCTCAGCACCTTGAGAGACACTTGGTGCCCTCCAGGTTCTTCCTGGCTGCTCCATCACTGCTGGAATTGCAGAGTGTGGAATTTCCTGAGCTCAGTTCAAGGGATACCAGCTGGAAAAACATGTTGCTGATTTTCCAGGAGGATTCTCAGCAATTCCAGAGATCAGGGTTGGGGGAGCTCTCTCCAGCCCCGAGTGAGGCTTGCAAAGCCTCTGTGTCCCCAGCTGCCCATTTCCATCTTATTTACTGCCATGGGGAGACACTGGGGTGATGAGAGGGGTGGATTTAAGGCCTGTGGCATTTCTGGAGTACAAAATCAGTGGTCAATTAATTAAATAAATTAATCACAAACTGTTCAGCCCTGAAGGAATCACATCCTCATTCATACCCAAGTTCTGTATCTCAATCCCGAGACTTTAAATCAGAGTTGAGATAAAATGAGCATCTTGTCCCCTTTGTTTTTTGCTGAGGACAAGCTCTGTCCCTCAGAGACAGAGCAGAAACAAAGACAAGCAGCAGCTCTGCCTTTTCCAGCACCAAAATCAACCCCACAAACCAATTTTCAACGGAGCAGCCACATGTGTGCTCTGGAGGTGGGTCAGGAGGGCAGGGCAGGGACTGCAGGGGAGGAAGGAGGGTTGTTTTTGTTTGTTTATTTATTTCTCCCCTCTCCAAGGCTGTTTTCTGCAGGCAGGAGCCCTTGCCAAGTCTATTTACAAAGTTCAGCCCTGGGATCGTGAGAATTGCAGCTCGAGGCAGCTTTGCCTCGGGGGCTCAGCACTCACCCCACCACAGATGGTCCTTCCTCCTCCTCCTCCTCCTCCTGGCTTTTCTCCTGCCCTGGGGGAGGCAGAGTTGAGGGAAAACGCAAACTGGAGAAAATACAGGCAGGGAAAAGTAAAGACTTTGTGTCTTCATTGCTACCTGCATTTGTTGTCATAATATATTCCTTAATTATTTCATGTGGGACTGTTCATATCATTTCCAGAGCTGAAGAGTAAATTCTCTCTGAGGGCCATGAGCACCAATCTTGGAGAAGATCTGGCCTGGAAAAAGCCCCAGGATGCCCATTCCCACATTTCACTGGCATCCTGCTGGCATCAAATTTTAGTTCATGGAGCACAGCTGGAAGCAACACAAAATGGTGAAACTCAAAAGCAAATGGGAGCTCTGAGGAGCTCACAACAAATACACAACTTAATCCCATCCGTAAATCTGCCCAATTCCTGCTCATAACTTGGTTGATCAGGAGTGTGAGGAGCCTCAATTACATCCCAGGAAAGCCTTGGAAATTAAAGGTGTTATTTTACTGTAATCCACAGGACCAAACTCAAGGAAGAGCAGGATGAACAACATCTTCCTTCTCCTTTGTGATGTAAATTTATATTTTTATAGGAGAAAAAGAGCAACAGTGGTGTCACATCATCATCCCAATGTGTTTGGATATTCCTTTCTCAGTTTTTCTCTTGAGGGAGATCCTGGGCTGCTTATTAATGGTACTGACTTTGATTTATCCAATAAATCTTAAATGCATCAACAATTATCCCAATCTCAGGGATGATTTAAGTGCCTAAATATGCCCATGACTAAGTGGAAAAAGAAGTGTTTCATGTTAATTATTATGTCTATTTTCAATATTTAATATCATTGAATTAATATATTTTTCATATTTTTACATTCTGGTTGTTACTGGTGAAAAATTTAAAATTAATGGGTCTGGTGACCTTGAAGAATTCTGCAGCAGACTGAAAAAGGGATTGAAACCCACGTTTGTCCATCTGCAATATGTTCTTTACAGAAACATCAGGTCAGGTTCTCCCGTGTCTGAGTGAGATTTATGGCGCCATTACCAATCCTGGATGGATCATGGAACTTCAGGACATGGATGTTGGAAATTGGCAAAAATTCTGGCACTTTTTTCTGGCAATGGCTTTTTTTCTCTTGTTGTCCTCCAGTGTCATTCCTTTTATTCTTTCCTTCATGCTTTCCCAAGGAAGTACTTTATGAAACCAAAATTTAAAAGGAAAGCTCTGTTCTTGCCCCAGTCTCTGTGATCTGAACACAATCAGGCTGTAATCACAAACATGGATTTGCCCCTTGCACAGGGCAAGGAGAGCACAGAAACTTCTTGGGGGGGACTTTTAAAAGATGTTGTTTGGGGAATCTCTCCAAATTTTGTTGTTTGGGGGGATCACTCCCAATCTGTCAGGTGAGACTTGGGGAATCTCTCCAGATTTAGGCATCACCTCAGATCTATCTGGTGAGATTTGGGGAACCTCCCCAAATTTGGGGATCACCCCAAATTCATTACCTGAGGCTTTGGGAATCTTTGCATAAAAGACATTAAGTACATCTGGAATAGAATATCTATGCTGGTATATGAGTTTTGTGTATTATGAGTTATGTGTATTACCAATATGTGTGGATATAAAGATACTTACATATGTATTTATGGCTGTGTGCAAATGTATAATTAAATGTTTTAATAATTATGTATTATATATTACCAATATATAATTTTTCTATATACCACACACATAGAGTGTGGTTAGAGAGATATATATATGTGTATATATATTTTATATTCAGAGAATGTGAAATATTCTTGGGAAGATTTGTGCCTTGCTTTTCTCTGTGAAGAGAAATGTGGCGACTCTCTGGTGGTTCAGGAAGAGAATCAGAGATTCCCTTCACACACCCCTGGCACTGATAGGCCAAGGAAACAAAACACCATGAATTTGGGTAAATAATCTCCATATTGCATTCTACTTTTGCACAGACACAGGCACAGCAAATGAGATAAGAATTGTTTTTCCTTTCTGTGAGGTTCAGAAAATGTGAAACCCAGAAGTATTCTTGGGGAGGATTGTGCCTTGGGAAGAATTGTTCCTTGGGAGGAATTGTGCCTTGCTTTTCTCTGCGAAGAGAAATGTGGCAACACTTCAGTAGTTCAGGAGGAGAATCAGAGATTCCCTTCACACACACACCTGGCCCTGATAGGCCAAGGAAACAAAACACCATGAATTTGAGTAAGCAATCTCAATATTGCATTCTACTTTTGCACAAACACAGGCACAGCAAATGATAAGAATTGGTTTTCCTTTTTCTGAGGTTCAGAGAATGTGAAACCCAGAAATATTCTTGGGAAGGATTGTGCCTTGGGAAGAATTGTTCCTTGGGAGGAATTGTGCCTTGCTTTTCTCTGCGAAGAGAAATGTGGCAACACTTCAGTAGTTCAAGAGGAGAATCAGAGATTCCCTTCACACACACACCTGGCCCTGATAGGCCAAGGAAACAAAACACCATGAATTTGGGTAAATAATCTCCATGTTGCATTCTACTTTTGCACAAACACAGGCACGGCAAATGATAAGAATTGGTTTTCCTTTCTCTGAGGTTCAGAGAATGTGAAACCCAGAAATATTCTTGGGAAGGATTGTGCCTTGGGAAGAATTGTTCCTTGGGAAGAATTGTGCCTTGCTTTTCTCTGTGAAGAGAAATGTGGCAACACTTCAGTAGTTCAGGAGGAGAATCAGAGATTCCCTTCACACACACCCAGCCCTGATAGGCCAAGGAAGGAAAACACCATGAATTTGGGTAAACAATCTCCATGTTGCATTCTACTTTGGCACAAACACAGGCATAACAAATGAGATAAGAATTGTTTTTCCTTTTTCTGAGGTTCAGAGAATGTGAAACCCAGAAATATTCTTAGGAAGAATTGTGCCTTGCTTTTCTCTGTGCAGAGCCATGTGGCGACACTCTGGTGGTTCCAGAGGAGAATCAGAGATTCCCTTCACACACACACCTGGCCCTGACAGGCCAAGGGAAAAAAACACCATCACTTTGGGTAAATAATCTCCATGTTGCATTCTACTTTCCTTTCTCTGAGGTTCAGAGAATGTGAAACCCAGAAATATTCTTGGGAAGGATTGTGCCTTGGGAAGAATTGTGCCGTTTCTCTGCGAACAGAAACGCGGCGACTCTCGGGTGGTTCAGAAGGAGAATCAGAGATTCCCTTTGGAAAGGGATGGCTGCTGGGGCTTCTCGCAGGGAGCAGGAGCAGGGCCACGTGCTGCCCAGCCCGGGGAGGCTCAGTGACCCTGAACACTCCCCACATCTGGCTGCAGCTGGCCTTTGTTTGCTTTTGCCTTTCCCCAGCGCCGACCACCCCGGTGAGCGTGGGCACCGACCCGCCAGGAGCTCCGTGGGGAGGGGAAAAGGCTCCAGCCTGGGGGGGTTTGGCTCCAAACCCAGCTCCCAGCTCAGGAGAACCAGCCCAGGAATGCTCCTGTCCAAGCTCGTCTCCCTGTCCCATCCAGGAGTTACTCAAAGAGTCTTCTGAGATAGCCAGATCTTCAGAAATCAGGGTTTTCTGGGGATAAATGGGAATTAAGTTTATGTTTTGCTTTTGGAGGGTGCTGCTCTGCCTGCCTTGTTTCAGGAATAATTCTGCTTCTGGGTTTGGATGAGGATTGGGATGAGCTCTGGAAAGCCAGAAACTAGAAGAGAATGGGGAGAGTGGAAAGAAAAACACCCCAGACATGTGAAAATTAGACACCAAAATACCAGGCACCTCTACAAAGTGGCCTCTATTCCTCTGATGTTGTTGTTTTTCTCTCTTCTCAGTATTCACTTGAATAAATTCCCATTGTTTGGTGCCTTTTATATTATTAAGAGACTAAAAAGGATGTTGTTTTTTTTTTTTTTATTTACAAATTTACTGCTGTGAGCAAAGAGCCAACCCAGGGAGCTGCACAAATAACCTGGAAGATGAAGCCTGACCTTTGCAACACCAACAAAGACTCACCCAGGGCCTTCTCCACCTTCCCTTTGTGCCCAAATTTGTGAGAATTAATAATTTTTTATTAAATAAATGGAAGGGAAAAAACCACTTTCACAGCCCACAGCATAATCCTTCTTCAAGTATGAGCCAGCAGCAGATTTACAGATCTATAAAAGGCAGTATCTATCCAAAAATCTGATTTTATCTCCTCTAAACCTGTATTAGTTGGTTCTAAGAAACTCCTCTGCCCCAGCAAACTTGGGAATCCTCGGATCAGCAGAGCTGTGATTGTGCCGTGACTGCCCTTGATCATGCCAGGGAAATTCTGGGAATTTAAGCACAAACAACACTAAAATATGAATTTATGGTGCTTCCCATTGTGCTTTTTCCATTTAATTCCAAGCAGAGAGGAAATTTCATGGCAATCTCAAGATTTTAGGCTCTTTCTATTCGTGTTCACTGAGCTCCCTCTTGTGGGTGAAGCCTCTCTTAACTCTCTGAGCTCTCCCCAGCCTTTCCCTGCTCTTCTTCCTGTGATTTTCCCAAAAATTAACTCACTGATTAAAAAAAAAAATTAATTGAATTTATTATTTACCTACAGGCCATTTTTAATAGATTATTACATTATATGTTTATATATTTTAATCCTTCATCCTTCAGGTCACTTTTGGAACTAAAATGTACCTGTTGCTATTTCAATTCATCCTTTTTTGGTATGGGACAAAAAAGAAAAAATCACATTTATGGATGAAAAGGGAAGTATTCATGGATTTATATTATCTTGGGATAGAATTCCATTCCCCATCAGAGATTCTTTGTGTTAAAGTTGTAAAGACACCTAACAATTGAAATTAAAAATGGATTTCAATCCCTTGGGGGTGGAGCCTGTCAAAAGGAATGAAGGCAGCTGGAATCCAGGGACAGGGAGAAAATGGAGCAATTGGGAACCATGGCATTCAGCAGGAGAATTCCAGAGGCCCTGGGGAGGAGAAATCTGCAGTTCCCTGTGAAATCTGCCAGCAAAAAACCCTCAGAGAGTCCAGGTGTTCCAAATGCTGGCTCAACACATGGTGGCAGCAAGGGACTGGCTCTGGAGGGTTGGGATGAGATCTGGATGGGCTGGGATGAGATCTGGAGGGGCTGGGATGAGGTTTGGAAGGGCTGGGTTGAGATCTGGATGGGCTGAGATGAGCTCGGGAGGGCTGGGATGAGCTCTGGAGGGCTGGGATGAGATCTGGATGGGCTGGGATCAACTCTGGAGTGTTGGGATGAGCTCTGGAGGGGCTGGGATGAGGTTTGGAAGGGCTGGGATGAGCTCGGGAGGGCTGGGATGAAGTTTGGAAGGGCTGGGATGAGATCTAGAGAGGCTGGGATGAGCTCTGGATGCACTGGGATGAGCTTTGGAAGGGTTGGGATGAGATCTGGAGGGCTGGGATGAGATCTGGAGGGCTGGGATGAGCTCGGGAGGGCTGGGTTGAGCTCTGGGAGGGCTGGGATGAGCTTTGGGAAGTTTGAGATGGGCACTGCAGGGTTGGGATGAGTTCTAAAGGGTTGAGATGGACTCTGGAAGGTCTCCCTGCCCATGGCTGAGGTAGCCCTGGATGACCTTTGAAGATCCCTTCCAGCCCTGCCTATTCCATGATCCCCTCCCTGGGGCTTTTCCTCCCTTGCATGAGCACCCAAATCCCATAAATCTTGATTCATTACAGCAACTTCATTAATGAAACTCCTCATGGGTGCAGCATCACCAGGAGGATGCCTGCGCTGGAGGAAGGATGTAGAAACCAATACAAACTCAACCCACTGGATTTTTTTTTTAAGGAAAAAGCAACAGTCGACACAAAGGGGAAAGGTGTGAGACCCTCCCTGGGGCAGGTGTTTAAATCCTCCATTTTTATCAGCATTTCCCTTATTTTTATCACCATTTCCCCCATTTTTATCACAATTTTCCTTATTTTTATCACCATTTCCCCCATTTTTATCACAATTTTCCCCATTTTTATCACCATTTTCCCCATTTTTACCAGCATTTTCCCCATTTCTATCAGCATTTCCCCTCGGTTCCTCAGCGTGGTGCTGTGGGATGCTCTATTGGAGAAAAGGAATCCCATGCCGGGAGGTGGCACCTCCAAACACGCTGTGGTGACATCAAATTCCCTCTGCCCACCTCCAGCAGGTTCAGCCAGAGGCTGCTCCCCTTTGATGCAGGAATTTATCTATAAATACTTAATTCCTTTAACTTCTTCTCACAGACAGGATCAGTGGAGTCAAGCAGTTAAGTCAATCCCTCACGTTGTGCTCCAGATCCTGGGCAGGAAATTCCCTTTGTGTTCCAATCCCAGCCTGAGCACGTCAGCTTTAACCAGTATTTTTATATTATTATTTAAAAAAAAATTTAAAAAAATATAAAATATTTTAAATATATATATTAATATTAATAAGTCCTGAGCACAGCAGCTTTAACCAGTATTTTTATATTAATATCAATAAATATATATATTATATATACAAATATTTATATATATATTTGAATATTAGTAAGTCCTGAGCACATCAGCTTTAACCAGTATTTTTATATTATTATAAAAATATATATAATATATAATAAATAATTTTTATATCTAGATATTTTTAATATTAATAAGTCCTGAGCACGTCAGCTGTAACCAGTATTTTTATATGAATATATATTCATATATTTTTATGTATTTCAATAAGAATAAGTCCTGAGAACATCAGCTTTAACCAGTATTTTTCTATTCATAAATATATTTCTAAAATATTTTTTATATTAATAACTCGTCTCCTTTTATAATTGCTAATTAGCAGCATAAAATAATTTCTGCAGCTAATAATGCACTCTTTAACCACAGAGGAAAAATTCCCATTTTTTCAGCACTGCTGCCTTTTTCTCACCTTTTGTTTTCTGCCATGAATGGACACATTTCTCCCCAAAATCACCAACTCCATTTTAGTGCCCTGACAATAATTAAGAGGCAATTCCAGTTGGCTGGGAAGGCCAAATCTTCTCACAAATGCTGCAGTGGGGGCTGAAATGTCTGTTCCAGGTTTCTCTGTCAGATTTCTCAAACCACGGCTCATTTGAGACCACAGCTGCTGAGTTTTGGTGAAGATTTTGGAGAAAACCCCACTCTGTGACCCAGCAGCAGCAACCACCCTCCAGCCCCAGCTCAACCTCACAGAATAAATCCCCAATAATGTTATTTTCTCTTTATTTACCTGGGATTTGAGCTATCCCAGCTCATTTTAACTGTTGTTTTCTCTTTATTCACCTGGGATTTGAACTATCCCAGCTCATTTTAACTGCCACAGGCCGTGGGTGCTTGGCCAAAAGGAGGAAGAGGAGACAGAACCTCTGAGGATGGAGGACAGGAGAGACACAACAGAGAGGACACAGCAAACAGAGCCCACAGCTCTCTCATGTGGGATTAAAGCTCCCAAATCCCCTTTCAGCCACCGAAATCCCAACCCCACCTCCTGCCTGCCCTCTGAGTGCTCTTAGTGAAGGAACAATTGCAGAAAGGCCACACTCAGCCAACAAAGGGTCCCTGGAATTCTCCAGTGTGTCATTCACAAGAAAACCTCTAATTCTTGGAGATTACTCCATGACCTTAGAAGAATTAACAAGGTCAACGAGGAAATCCACTTCAACTTGGACTTCCCTCTCTTTCAATGATCCTGGCATTGGTTCTGAGTTGTATTTTTTGTGGCCTAATTGACTGGTTTGGTATTTTCCACTCTCAACATTTCCATGCTGAGATTTCTCGTATTTTTGATGTAGAAACTTCTAGCCCTGCATTGTTGACTTCTGTGACTGCACTGTCACGAGCTTCTCCTATTTCTTTATGTATGTATTTCTTTCTGACACCACATCCTGAGGCTCCAGTGTTGTCCCCTATCAGCTGTCACCGAAGACAACTCAGCTAAAGGTCACTCCAGAAATAAGATTTTCTGAGCCCTCTCCAGGACACCTTTGGAGGTCACTGCTTTGGCATCTGCTCGCTCAGTCCTGCAGGAGTTGGGTTACCCAGGGCTCCTGTTGCTCCTCCAAGGTGCTGCCAGCCTGGAAGGGCTCCTTGGGGCCATGATGGGCCGGGCAGGTGACAGTGACAGGGACAGGGACAGAGCCAGGCCCTGATGGAGCAGGCAGGTGACAGTGACAGCACACAGCAAGGCCAGCACATTTCAGCGCCTTTTCAGGACTGTTAACAAGCACCTGCCCCTCTCACATCAATCTACAGCCATAAAAACTCTCCAAATCCTTCCTTTTCCCTGTCCTAAGGAGGCCTGGCCTGCTGCCACCCTGGGGACGAGGGGGACAAACTTTTGTCCCACACAGTTCCCTTGCACATTTCAGCGCCTTTTCAGGAAGGTTAACAAGCACCTGCCCCCTCACATCAATCTACAGCCATAAAAACTCTGCAAATCCTTCTTTTTTTCCTGCCTTAAGGACTCCAGGCCTGGTGCCACCCTGGGAGGTGGCCACAATTCAGGGGATGAGGGGGACGAACTTTTGTCCCATGTGGTTCCCTTGCACATTTCAGTGCCTTTTCAGGATGGTCAACAAGCACCTGCCCCTTTCACATCACCAATCTACAGCCACAAAAACTCTCCAAATCCTTCCTTTTCTCTCCCCTAAGGTGGCCTGGTGCCACCCTGGGAGGTGGCTGCAGTTTGAGGGACAAACTTTTGTCCCACATGGTTCCCTTGCACATTTCAATGCCTTTTCAGAGGGGCACCTGCCCCTCTCACATCACCAATGTACAAAAACTCTCCAAATCCTTCCTTTTCCCTGTCCTAAGGAGGCTGGGGACGTGGTTGCTGTTCAGGGGACAAGGGGGACACATTTTTGTCCCACTTTTGTCCCACATGGTTCCCTTATGGAAAGCTGGGCACGAAGAACTCTGTGATTGAAACTGATCTGTGATTGAACCTGATCTCTGATGAACACCCTCATCACCATGCCTCAGGATTTAGCTGTTATATTTTTGAGATCCTTCCAGGGGAGGTACAGGAGGAGAAGCTGAATAATTCCATTCTATGATGGATGATTGTGGAAGGTGCTGATGCCTCAGGATTTTGGCTTTTATATTTTTCATCTATTTGTAATCCTGCAGTTCTGCAGTGTGTGACTCTAAATCCATGTACAGTGTGAGCTGCTGCTTTCCCATTTGGGGCAGACACAACAATTCCTCTGCAGGCTTGGCAATCAAGGACACCTCACTGCCTCAGGCCCTGAGATGGAAACAAAAGGGACTTGGGGGGAGCAAACTTGGGGTAAATTACTTCATTAGCTGGAGCTGCAATTGGCAGATTAACCCCCAATATGCAAATGGACCAAACTTATAAAAGTGCGCAAACCCATGACCTGTTGACCATTTTGGGTGGGCTTTGTCTGCCCTAAATGTACCTGAAGGCCCTTCAATAAACAAAACCACTTCTTATTCTCTGAATTCTGTCTGGCCTCTATTTTTAAGTAGTCCCAATGGAATAATTGAGTGTGTGTTGGCCAGGCCAGAGGGAGATGGCGGTGATGCTTTAGGATATTTTTCATCTATTTGTAATCCTGCAATTCTTTGTATAAGTCTAAACTTTGTATAACTCTAAGTCATTGTATCCTGCAATTCTTCAGTGTGTAACTCTAAACTCCATGTACAGTGTGAGCTGCTGCTTTCCCATTTGGGGCAGACACAACAATTCCTCTGCAGGCCTGGCAATCAAGGACACCTCACTGCCTCAGGCTCTGAGATGGAAACAAAAGGGAGTTGGGGCAGCAAACTTGGGGTGAATGACTTCATTAGCTGGAGCTGTAATTGGCAGATTAACCCCCAACATGCAAATGGACAGAATTTATAATTGTCTAAAAAAACTCATGACATGGTCCATCTTGGGTGTACCCCTCTGAGGCTTCTGGCTGCCCAAGGTGTATTTATTGAAGGCCTTCAATAAATATCCATTTTTATTCTCTTAATCTTGTTTAGCCTCTGGTTTAGGCAGCCACTCCAAGGCCCAGTGAGCTCCCAGAGGGCCCAGCCCAGAGCCAGGCAGGTTTAAACCCTGCCCCAGCACCATCTGTGACTTCCTGCAGCTCCGGGGAGCTTTTGGGAGGTGCCACCTGCCAGGGCAAGGAACACGACCTGAGATTTGTCCCCTGGCATGAAATGGGCCAGTTCTGGGTCAGGGTGGGGTTCTTGGAGGGCATTAAGGAGCAGCCGGCTCCTGGAATAAATCTCCATGGCAGCAGCTCCTGCTCCACAATGGTTTCCAGCAAGCTGGGAAGTCACGTGGTGATTCCGATTTGTCACCCCAAGACAGAAATAATGATCCCAATAATGACCTGAATGAACTGATCTTTTTTTTTTTTTTGTCTTGTTTTTATAGTCTCAGCCTCCCAAACCTTGCATTTCAAGGCCTTGTTTACAGGAGTATTTCAGGCACAACATCTGTTACTCACGCTAAGCATGGCCCTGCACATGTATTGCCATTTTAGGGCAGCAGAAAGATCTATCTGAAATTAAAAAGCCATATTTAGCTCCAACTGAATCAAGCAGCCAGCTAATATTTTGTATATTTATGGAAGAAAACTGGGAAATTGGGGTAAAGATTATTTCAGATGCAAACAAACAAGTAAACAACGATCCTAGAGCCAGACAAGAACATTTCTTTCCTGCATCATGATATTATTTTTATGTCATTTTGGTTTAATGAGGCTGATATTTTATTAAATCCCTTTAATGGCTGCTTATTATGGGCTGTATTGAGGGCCTTCCTCCCTGCCCTGCACATCCACAGGAAGAAAACCTGGAGTGAGGTATCAGTCAGGATTTGGCAATTTCACAAAAGAAGGAATTTCAGCAGCTCACCCATGGAGCAATCCTTTGATATCTGGTGGGAGCTGGAAACTTTTCCAGCCCCCAAATAAAAGGAGTTTGTAAGAAAGAATCAATTCTGTGCTCATTTCATTCCCACAAGGTGCACATGGAACAGCTCCCAGCATGTTCTGCACACACAGCATTTATCCAACAGCTTCCCAAAGCCTCTGGAGGGATTTTCCATCCCCAAAATCCACTAAATCAGGGCTTTTCCAATCAGAAATGGGGCCACTTAAATCCTTATAACATTGGACCAGGACTCACCTCTCCACAGGGCACTACAAGCTGTGCTCCTGGGAGTGGAATTAATAGAAATTAACCACATGCAGGTGATAATTAATGAGATAATGAACATTTAGTGCTGTGCAAATGAGGCAGAGTGGACTCAGGTGTTGCTGGTGGTCCCAAAACAATCCTTCCACCCCAAACTGTTCATCATCCTTTGAAGTCCAGGTGCCCAACACTCCTGAGCTGGGCACTCTGAGCTGCCTGGGAGATAAAAACCTTCAGCTCCTGCAGCTTTCCTGGGATAAAAAGCAGCCAAATGGTCTCAGGCTGCTGTGCCACAGGTTCCTGGTGTTTCCATCCCTAATAAAAGCTCTCCTCCCCCTGCTCTGCAAACAGCTCTGAGCTTTTTATTGTTCTGCAGAACCAGAACTGTGCCATAAAGCCTGGGGAGGCTGGGCATCAATTTCCTCCTATTGATTTTGGAAGAAAAGAATTGTTCCTTTCATATTTTGGCTTGATTTGCAGCCCAGAAGAAATGGGATGCCCATGACTCAGCCCCATTCTTCAGCAAGAATCCCCATTAGATAATTCATCCCACTAAGAATTACAGCTGCTGAGGCTTAATTAGGATTAATTTCTGCCCTCCCTTCGAGTGGATTAAATTGAATATTTGCAAGTGTTTTAATCCTTTTGAGATAAAACAACTGGGAAGTGTCTGGAGTGTGGATCTGTGGTGAATTAGGGGGGAAATAAGTCTGTTTTTATTGAGGGGATGTTGTTAATGACAGGCGAAGATTACTGTCAAGTAAAAGATTAGCATTTCATATCCTATGGAGGGAGATGGAAAAATTCCTGGAAAAAAGTCAGCAGCAGCACTTTTAAAAGGGAAAATCAGGATCATTACAGCGAGTCTGCAGACAAACTTGGGTATTTTTATTGTACATGTTTTTATATATTTAGATAATATTAGATCTATTTTTATTGTATTAAAGAACCCCTTTAGGGAGGTCAATTAGTCCTGTCTTAATTAAATCCTGAACGAGGTTTGGAGTCCCACCAGTGCCTGGTGTTAATTAAAACCCCTTGAGGGGACAGGAAGGCTCAGCAGAATCTCAGGTAGCTGAAATCCAGCTTGAATTCCAAATCTGCACTTCAGCCCTGCTGCCTTTGGGGCAGAATTCAGAGCCAGGAACTGGAGGAATTCTCAGGGATTGCTGCAGAGGTGGGCTGAGAGTGAAAAATGACAAGCAGGGTTTGTACTTTGGAAAATCACTTTGTTTGTGCATTTTTCCAGCTGAGTTTCATGTGGCAAACACCTCTCTGTGTGAATATCTGCAAGAAGAATATCAGGATATCAACAGTTCTCCTCCTCCTGCCTCTGCTGTTCAAAATGCTGCTAAAATTTCTCAAATTTTGGAGAAAAGAGCTGCTATAAAAGGTAATTCAAGCAGGTATTTTAAAAAGTCAGTCCAGTATAAAAACACTGGAGACAGAGCCTGTGTTTTATCACATTTATTGCAGAATGAGACAAACCAGCATGACATTTATTACAATTCCATTGATAATAAATCCCATCAATGACCTGAGGGGGTCAATCATAAACCCAAAATTTCCCTCCGCTCTTGGGGCTGGCAGAGCTCAGCTAAAGCCACTCCCAAAATCACAGGAGGCCTTTGCACCATCGGGAGGAGATTCAGGGGCTCCTCGGGGGATCCCGAGGCCCATCCCAAACTCTCTTTGGGGTCAGGTGGAATTTATGGGCACTGAGGCTGCGATTTAGGGGGTCTGGGAGGGGGGAATGTCACCCTGGAGAGGGGACAGCCATGGAAGATGTCACCCTGGAGAGGGATCAGCCATTGGAGATGTCACCATGGAGGGGGGATAGCCATGGCAGATGTCACCATGGAGGGGGGATAGCCATGGAAGATGTCACCCTGGAGAGGGGACAGCCATTGGAGATGTCACCCTGGAGAGCGGACAGCCATGGAAGATGTCACCCTGGAGAGGGATCAGCCATTGGAGATATCACCATGGAGGGGGAACAGCCATGGCAGATGTCACCATGGAGGGGGGATAGCCATGGAAGATGTCACCATGGAAGGGGGACAGCCATGGAAGATGTCACCCTGGAGAGGGATCAGCCATTGGAGATGTCACCATGGAGGGGGGATAGCCATGGCAGATGTCCCCATGGAGGGAGGACAGCCACTGGAGATATCATGGGGGAATGTCACCTTGAAGGGGGGACACCCATGGGAGACGTCACAGGGGAATGTCATCCTGGAGAAGGGACACCTATTGGGAGATGTCATGGGGGGAAGTCAACCTGGAGAGGGGACAACCATGGGGGAATGTCACCTTGAAGGGGGGACACCCATGGGAGACATCACAGGGGAATGTCATCCTGGAGAAGGGACACCTATTGGGAGATGTCATGGGAGGAGGTCAACCTGGAGAGGGGACATCTATGGGAGATGTCACACTGGAGAGGGGACATTAATGGGTGATGTCACAGGGGAATGTCACCTTGAAAGGGGGGCCATCCATGGGAGATGTCACCCTAGACTGGGGGGGCACCCATGGGAGATGTCACAGGGGAATGTCACCCTGGAGAGGGGACGGCCATGGGAGATGTCACACTGGAGAGGGGACAGCCATTGGAGATGTTGCAGGGGAATGTCACCTTGAAGAGGGGACACCCATGGGAGATATCATGGGGGAAAGTC
>VZSJ01005491.1:0-15541 GCA_013398405.1 Pheucticus melanocephalus | reverse complement strand
GGGGGGCCATCCATGGGAGATGTCACCCTAGACTGGGGGGGCACCCATGGGAGATGTCACAGGGGAATGTCACCCTGGAGAGGGGACGGCCATGGGAGATGTCACACTGGAGAGGGGACAGCCATTGGAGATGTTGCAGGGGAATGTCACCTTGAAGAGGGGACACCCATGGGAGATATCATGGGGGAAAGTCAAGATGGAAAGTGGACACCCATGGGAGATGTCACACTGGAGAGGGGACATTCATGGGAGATGTCACAGGGGAATGTCACCTTGAAAGGGGAGCCATCCATGGGAGATGTCACCCTGGACCCAGGGGAGATGTCACACTGGAGAGGGGACATTCATAGGAGATGTCACAGGAGGAATGTCACCTTGGAGAGGGGACGCCCATGGGAGATGTCACCCTGGAGAGGGGACAGCCATGGGAGATGTCACAGGGGAATGTCACCTTGAAAGGGGGGCACCCATGGGAGATGTCACCATGGAGGGGGAGGACATTCATAGGAGATGTCACAGGGGAATGTCACCCTGGACAGGGACACCCATGGGAGATGTCATCCTGGAGAGGAGACATTCATAGGAGATGTCACAGGAGGAATGTCACTTTGGAGAGGGGACGCCCATGGGAGGTATCACCATGGACCAGGGGGGACATCCATGGGAAATGTCACAGGGGAATGTCACCCTGGAGAGGAGACATCCATGGGAGATGTCCCAGGGTGATGTCACCATGGACAAGGACACCCATGGGAGTTGTCACCATGGACCAAGGGGGACACCCATGGGAGTTGTCCCAGGGCGATGTCACCATGGACAAGGACATCCATGGGAGTTGTCACCATAGACCAAGGGGGACATCCATGGGAGTTGTCCCAGGGCGATGTCACCATGGACAGGTACAGCTATGGGAGATGTCACCATGGACCAAGGGGGATACCCATGGGAGACGTCACAGGGGAACTGCACAAGGTTTTAGCTCTTCCCTTTCATTATTTTGTGTCAAGAAAACCCAAAATTGTCCCCAAAGCTGAGCTGTAGCAAAAAGCAGTTAAAATAATTAAAACAAACAAGAGTGCTGGGACAGGGTGGAAGTTTTATATGGCCAAGGGGAGAAAGACAAAGAGGTCAAGGTAAAAAATAACTTGGAGGAGAGTTGGGAGTGAGCCCTGAATGGATACAAGGCCGTAAGTCCAGAATTGAAAATAGCAGATATTTATACATATATTTATTTATATTTATGTATATATTTATATCTATACAGCCCTATTTATCCCTGGCTGCCTAGTTGTATTTTGGACCTCTCCACTTACAGCAAAGAAAATAAAATAATTTGTATTTGGGGCTCTCAGGTTCCCAAATCCTCCTCCTCCCAACCCAGCTGGCAGCTGCCTTCAAAACCAAAATCCTGCTGTCAGCTCAGGAGCACAGCTAAACCTGTGGAAATTCATTTATTTTTCATGTCTAAGGGGTAAAATCCCAATTTTTTTGGCACTAACATACCTCCAGTAATGCAGAAAACTCTTTACAGCCTCTAAAATACTTAATCAGCATGAATAATTTCATTTATAGACATTATTTTTCTCTTTTTGGAGGGATTTGGAGGGAGAATTTCTGTTGGAACAACACAGGAATTATTTCCTCATCTGCTCCTAAATTAGGGAGAAGCACCAACTGTAAATCTTAAATACAGGCAGCAAACACACCCCAGAAATTAAAAAAACAAACTGAAAGTATTTAATTTTTAATGAAATTAAGAAAAAATGAGAAGAATAAATAGAAGAGAGTTACAAAACTAATTTATTTTGCATTTAAACCCACAAAAAGTAGTAACAACTCAAATAGCTACAGCCTGTGACTGATTTCAACCTTCTAAAATACAAACCTGAACTTTCCAGGGTAAAATTCCAGGGGTTTTCCCCAATTTTTTATATTTTCTGTCAAATTCTGGGGCTTCTCTTGTGGCAGGGAGGTGAATTTGGCCGTTCTTGGACTCTACCTCAGACGTGGAGCACGGACAGAAAAAAAGAGAATATTCCACCATTCAATGGGAGACACAGAAGGAAGAACATCACCCCTGATCCATGGGAACACTCTGGCAAAACCAAAAAAAATCATGAAAGTCACTTATAAAAACTGAAGTTTTTGAAAAGGACACATTTGGGCTCTTTTTATTTCATTTCTCAGCCTCTGGATTAGACTTTATGTTATTATTTTGGATTATTATTCATATTTTGGATTATTTTTGTTCAAAACCCACAATGGCCAGAGATCCATGGGTTAATGATTTTGTTTCCTTGTGATTTTGAATTTCCTAGAAATCAGCAGATAGTGGGATGGGAACTGATAAAAAAAAATAAAACCCAGGGCAGGAGGATTCTAAAAAATCCTGAGAGCTGCTGATGTTGTTTTTTAGAGCAGGAAAAATAACTTTAATAAAGTTTTAATAAATGTAACTTTAATAAAGTTTTGAGGGTTGTTCCCCTCTGTCCTGGCGTGTTCCAACACATAAAGGTGCCCAGGAAATTGGAAATATTCCAGAATATTGGAAATATTCCTTATTCTGGAAAAGAAGATGTGGAAAAAAACCCTCTGGAAAAGATATCCCCCAATGTTCAATCAGAACTATTTTTTTCTTCAGTCATCAAGAAGCATGATACAAAATATTAATGTCCTAGTGTGATATGAAAATTAAAGCAAAATATTTACTGGCTTCAAATTAAATATTTGACTCTTGCCGAGGAGAAGAAATTGAAACAATCCAGCAAAACATTGCGGTGGGGACAAAACTGCTTTTTCTCCTGGGATTTTGCAGTCCAAACATTGGGAGCAGCTCTAATAAACATCTGCATAATGAGTATAAACATGTGAGCGGGGCAGAAATTCTGTGTTAAACATCGCGGCGGAATTTGGGCGTTGTTTATGCGCACGAGGGGCTGAGCGTGGGCAGCAGCTGCTCAGCTTTTCACCACTTCAACCCCCTTTTTTTTATTATTTTTTTGCAGGGGAAATCTGGTTGTGTTCAATCCTGAGGGGATTTGGGGTCCTCGTGGGATCTGGGGAGGTGGACATCCCAAAATTTCGATATCAAGTTTTATTCACCCGCGGGGATTCCGTCCCTCCACTCAGGAGGTGAATAAAATGAGGATGTTTTTGGCTGCAGCTCTTTCAAACCCTCAGAAAATGCAAAACCTCCAGGAAAACGATCCCTCAGCCCTTTTCAGCAAGGACTTTCCAGCAGTAGCTCTAAAACAAATGTTTGCCCATGGAGAGGCTCTATTTGCTCAGGGCAAATAAAGAATAAATCAGGGGCTTTGTTGGGAATAACTCACGGGGCCGATGCTCGGGGCCTGTTTCACTCCATGGAAAAATATTGTCGGGGTCCCTGTCCCCTCTTGGGGGACACAAACTCTGTCCCTGTTTTTAGATCTGGCCCTAAATCAGGGATGGAAAGAAGGAAAACAAGCGGAGTGAAATGAGGATGTGAAGTGAATTGCCCACGCTTTGTGAGAAAGGCAAGAGGAGAAATCACAATTGGGAAATCAAGAAGAGGCATTTTCCTTGGGATGCCAGGCTCAGCAGGTTGGGAATGACATCAACCACTGGAAAAGTCCAATTTTCATTTATTTGAGCCAAAATCGATTGGCTAATCTCAAAAAATAACATTCTCTGAAGTAGCAGGGACACTGAGGGAGATGTGGGCGAGGATGAGCTGAGGGAGGAGTGGGAGGCACCCACAGCACCTTGGGCAATTGGTGGGACAGCTCTGCCAGCCTTCCCAACTTTTCCACCACTGTGCTCCTAGAGCAGGTGACAGGACCTGTGTGACATCTCCCATGAGTGTCCCTGTCCAAGGTGACATTTCCCTGTGACATCTCCCATGGGTGTCCCCTCTCCATGGTGACATCTCCCAAGGGTGTCTCCCCTTCTAAGGTGACATTCCACCTATGACATCTCCCAAGGGTGACCCCTCTCCAGGGTGACTTTACCCTGTGACATCTCCCATGGGTGTCCCCTTTCCATGTTGACTTTCCCCCATGACATCTCCCATGGGTGTTCCCTCTTCAAGGTGACATTTCCCTGTGACCTCTCCCATGAGTGTCCCCCTGATCCCTGGTGACATCTCCCATGGGTGTTCTCTCTTCAGGGTGACATCTCTCATGAGTGTCCCCTCTCCATGGTGACATAGCCCATGGGTGTTCCCCCTGGTCCATGATGACATCTCCCATGTCACCTCTCCAGGGTGACATCTCCCATGACATCTCCCATGACATCTCCCATGGGTGTCCCTGTCCAGGGTGACATTTCCCTATGACATCTCCCATGGGTGTCCGCTCTTCAGGGTGTCATCTCCCATGGGTGTTCCCTCTCCATAGTGACATCTCCCATGGGTGTCCCTCTCCAGGGTGACATCTTCCACGGCTGTTCCCCTCCAGGGTGACAGGGAAAGAAGCGGGATAGGGACTCCTCATCAGGAATTGTGTTGGTAGGACAAGGAGAAATGGTTTTAAACTGACAAAGAATAGGTTTGGATGGGATATTGGGAAGAAATTCTTCCATGTGAGGATGCTGAGGTTGGATCAAGAGGCCTCCTTCAGGTAGAAGAGATCATGCATAAATCACCTTTTTGCCACAGGCTTCTGATTCCTGAGGTAATGAATCCCTGCCCAAGGTACCAAATTGGAAAATAACACAGATAAAAGGATCTCAGGTTCTCAGATAAAAGGTTCTCAGGTTCTCCAGAAGGGGCTTTGCCTGCTGGTTCATGCATCTGCAATATTTAAAAGTTTAAAAGTGAATTAGGGCTTTGAAAACCAAAATCATGGAAACACCAAGGTGTGGCAGAATTCTGCAGCATCTGGAAAGGACCAGCAACATCTTCCAGATCTCCCCCTAGAGATCATGGAATGGTTTGTCTTGGAAAGGACCTCCAACATCTTCCACATCTCCTTCTACATATCCTGGAATGGTGTGGGTTGAAAAGATCTGCAACATCTTCCACATCTACAGATCCTGGAATGGCTTGGGTTGGAAAGGACCTGCAACATCTTCCACATCTCCTACAGATCCTGAAATGGTTTGGGTCGGAAAAAACCTGCAACATCTTCCACATCTCCCTCTACAGATCAAGGAATGGTTTGGGTTGGAAAGGACCTACAACATCTTCCACATCTTCTACAGATCCTGGAATGGTTTGGGTTGGAAAGGACTTTAAAACTCATCTCATCCCTCCATCCATGGGCAGGGAACCTTCCAGAGACCTCCTTGCTCCAGGGATGGGACTAGGATCTCTTACTCCTCCCTTATTTGAGGTTCTCTCTGCTGTTATTCCCAAAAAATTGGTTCTGTCCAAATACCCTCACGTTCACCCTGCTTTTAACCACCTGATTGAGAAGGTTTTGGCATTGGACGGATTTATGTAGCCCATGCCAGGACAATGAGAACTTGATGTTCCTGGAACACTGCTGGTTCTCACTGTGATTTTCTGGCCTGGCCAGTAAGAGCTGGATCCATTTGGACAAATGATATAAAATAAAAATGCTGAGGAGTGAGTAACACTTCATGTAATTTGCAGGATTAAAGGAACTGACCATCAATTTGGATTTGTCCCAGCTGCAGAAAAATTACTGCAGTGATTTTCACCCTCTCCTGTGTGGAGACCTCAGCTCAGCATGGAGAGAGATTCTACAGCTGCTTCTGCAGCTCAGAGATTTCCCTTTTTCCTCTGTTTTCTCCAGAATTATCACATGCACTGAGAGCAATGTTCTCTAACTCTGGAGCAAATGAATAACTAGGAATATTTTCAGTGGTTTTTGTCTATTGGAACCTTGAAGAATCAAAAATCTGAGCCTAAACAGTTGGGGTTTTTTTCCCCAGTTCCTTTTGCAGCATCAATTTAATGCCCTCCAAACCTTGGCATATTTGAGTACAGAGAATTTAATGCATTGCTGGAGGAATGTCTTGCAGATCAATGTAGATTTTCAGTGCAGGGTGGTCTTAAGATGTTTATTTTCTGAGTACAACCATGATAAATGAATCTTTGGGGTTTGTTTTCATTGATGGTTTTTATCTTTGGCGTTGGTTTTCATTGAAGGATTTATCTTGGGGTTGATTTTCATTGATGGTTTTTTATCTTTGGGGTTCATTTTCATTGAAGTTTTCATCTTTGGGGTTGGTTTTCATTGATGATTTTCATCGTTGGGGTTCATTTTCATTGAAGGATTTATGTTTGAATAAAAAGCTTTAATTGAAGGTTTTTATCTTTGGGGTTGGTTTTCATCCATGGTTTTTATCTTTGGGGTTCATTTTCATTTTTGGTTTTTATCTTTGGGGTTTATTTTCATTGAAGTATTTAGCTTTAGATAAAAACCTTTCATTGAAGTTTTTTATCTTTGGGGTTCATTTTCATTGATGGCTTTTATATTTGGGGTTGATTTTCATTACATGATTTATCTTTGGGGTTGATTTTCATTGATGGTTTTCATCTTTGGGGTTGGTTTTCATTGAATGATTTATCTTTGGGGTTGATTTTCTTTGATGGTTTTTGTCTTTGGGGTTGATTTTCATTGATGGTTTTTTATCTTTGGTGTTCATTTTCATTGATGGTTTTTATTTTCGGGGTTGATTTTCATTGATGGTTTTCATCTTTGGGGTTGGTTTTCATTGAATGATTTATCTTTGGGGTTGATTTTCATTGATGGTTTTTATTTTTGGGGTTGGTTTTCATTGAAGGTTTTTACCTTTTGTGCATCCTCTGTGCCACTCCCAGCCCGTTGAGATGTTCAGCTCATCCTGCCTTGAGTGGTGCAACCCCCCTTGAAAAAAAAACCTTACAATTCCTTCCCCCAGGACAAAGGCAAAGCAAGCCTGACTAGAGAAATTAAATAAGAAGTTTTAGAAGTTATTTTATTTCCACCAGGCTGAGCTGGGCAGGGAGCCCTGAACAGCCAGGATGGGGCAGGATGGGACTGAGGGTTCAGCTCTTGGCTCACCTGCTTTGGTCACTAAGGGTGATGTATTCTCTGGAAATTAATGAAGCCACGTTGCCAAAATGATTAATCAGCTTAATTTTAAAATATATTCTCTGTTATAGGAACAATCTTATAGCTCTGGGACTTCATCTTTCCATTCTGAAACCACTTGTTAGAAGCCACCCCAGATATTCCCAAGCTAAAGTAGAATTTGCATTAATTTCTGAAGCCACTTGTTAGAACCCAACCCAAATATTCCCAAATTAAATAAGAATGTGCATTAATTTCTGCGCCAGAAATTAATGAAGCTCTATTTATTTAATTAATATTAATTTATTTAATTAATGCAGCATTTTGCAGCACTGTTCATTTCTTTGTCCTTTGAGCACGCTGTCCCCGTCCTTTGAGTACACTGAAATGTTTTTATTTTATTTTTTATGCTGATTATTTTTTTCCCTCTTTTCCTTTTCCCCCCTTTCAGCCCCAGCCACCCCCCAAAGCCACTTTGCAGCAGCACAGTGATGGATTTTGGCCCCAGGTAATGCAACGCTGCTGCCGCTCAAAATCTGTTTGTCTTTCTTTAACCCTTTCCTGGTGCTCTGCCAGGACACAGAAAGGTGTCAGATGTGGGATTTGTGAAAAAGAACACCCTGTTCAGCTCCTGGGGTATTTAAAGAGCTCTTCATGCAGAGAACACGGTGATTAACAGGGGATAGAGTTACAGGTGAAGGAAATTCTGCAGCAGATAAAGGAAAGCTTTTATCCATTTAATGGGGGAACATGACCAGCTCTCATTAAACCTCTTCAAAATAACAACACTTAACTCCCCACAGTCACTTTAATGCTCACAGTGCATTAAGGTTGCAAAACCTTCAAGATAATTTGACTTTTTCAAGTCCTATTCCTAATTATTATTATTATTTTGTGGTCAACCATTTCAATTCCCAGCCAGCTCTTGGCCTCTCCAGAGGGTGAGGAGAACAAGAAACCAGCTTTGAATCAATTTGCAGCACTGGAAATTATTATCAAGGGGTGTTGAGGAGAAAAGAAGGCAAAAGATGCTGGTTTAAGAGGGGAAAAATGGAAAGAAAATAACAGCAGGCAGCACAAAAATATTTTGGAAAGGGTAAATGGATGCGAAGAATTAGAACCTCATTTTTATTTGGATGAGTTGTGTTGGTGACTCCACAATTAATAATTGTGGAATAATTAATAAATGCCAAAATTACTTATTAATTAATTTTATTTATTTGTTAAATAATTATAAATAAATATAAATATAATATAAATAAATGTATTATTTACTTTAATTAATAAATAATTAATACTTTTGTTCTGATTTGTCTCCAAAAATGGGGACTGGGGGGAAAAACCCCAAACTTTAGTAACAAGTGGGGCTGTTATCCTGGGAAAACTGCTCCAAAAATGGGGATTGGGAAAAAATCCCCAGATTTTAGTGCAGGTTTGAATTTTCCTGAAGACATCAGGAAATTCTGTATCTATAAAAGAGATGCCTCAATTTCCTGGACTTGGATTTTAATCCTTTGGTCCCTTCCAGCTCAGAATATGATTCTATGAACTGAAGAGTTCCTCAAATTTTCCTGGTGTTGTCAAAATTTGCCCCCAAAAATGAGGAATCTCATGTGGAGATGTCAGCTCCAAAAAGAATTTTATTACCTGCTCAGACTAATGCAGCATCTTTATCTTAACCCTGATGCACAAAAATCCCACTGAAAATGCCAAATTTAATTTCAGGTTCCTTTAATGACACCAAATTTCTCTGCCTGCTGCTTAAACCGATTTTCTTCACTAGGTCAGAAGAGGTCAGGCTGGGACTGGGGAGTGCTGGGCTCTGAGCCTGGCCCAGGGCTGTGCCTAAGAGGAGAAATGAACCCCCACCAGGAAATATCCACCTTGAAAGCAGGAAGGTTTGCTTTAAATCCAAAGTGATCAGCAGTTTCTGTGAAATCCAGCTAAAGTACGAATTTATATTCATATAAAATGTGAATATTTTGGGGACTTTCTTTCTCTTCTCACCCTGATGCTTTCCTTACCAAGCCAGTGTAAGGAGTGAGATCTGCTTTAAATTCCCCAGAAATCTTCAGTTCCCTGCTTGCCAAAACCCCTTTGGTTTCCACTCAGAATTTCCAACCAGAAATGCCACTGGGAGACTTCTTTAGACTAAAAAACCCCAAATCCTGCAGGAATATTGAAGAGCAATCCGGCAGATTTTGCATTCCCTGAAAGCATCTCTGCCTTGTGCTGTTCTGAGGATTCCATCCCACCTTGTCCAGGAATTTTATGGCAGGGAAAATTCAGGTTGAACTGATAAAGAAATGTCACTACCCACAGAGATCAGAAATGTCATTGCAGTGGCAGATTTTATGAATTTTTGGGCCTTTCCCACGTAAGTTGAAGGTCTAAAATCCAAGGAATTTGCAGTGTTAGAGCACAGGACTGTGGCTGTGGGCTGCAGTGAGCTGGGGACAGCTCCTGCTGGCTCATGCACAAGGCTCAAACCAAATTAACCTCCCCAGAGCTGAAGTGACATCGAGTGAGTGTGACATTAATCAGGATTTCTGCTCCCAGCACGTGCAGGGGCCTTTCCCTGCTCGGTGAGGGGGAGCTGCTGCAATGTTTTCCCCTGTGCAGACATGGAAGCTTCACTCTGGGCACTGCTGGCAGGAGCTAAAGGTTGGTTTCTGATTTATGAACAAATGCTTGGGGAAGACATTCCTTGGGAGTGTGACAGGCTTTGGTTTCCATTCCTGTGCAAAGCAGAGCTCTGGGAGCAGCAGCAATTCTTGCCTTGTAACCAACTGTACAAAAAAAAAAATAAATATCAATAAACCTCTTTATGGTACTTCCTAAAATATTTATGGTGTCACAATTAATTAGTTGCAGGAGAAGTTGAGTGTGGGGACTTCTTCCAAATGTCACTGCAGTTTTTGAAGAATTGAATTCCAAGAGAAATATTCATTTAGTGATGCTGCAGACAAGTCCTTGGTGATATATGAGGGGGATTTTATTTCATAATAAAAGTTTTGTCAGATCAAAGAAATAAAGGAGTTTCCCAGCATTAACAGAGCTCTTTAAACATCTTTCTGTGCACATTAACTTAAGCCACTTCTTGAACTTAGATTTAAGGCCAGTAGAGCATAACTTCTTTGCTGTCTCTTGTAAGAATGAGAGGCAAAAACTCCTGAACTGAGATTATGTTTCCATATCCCTTAAAAATCACATCAATTGCAATTTATACACCATAAAGATCCGGTTTAATCACAACACAATTCCTGTCAGCAGCTGGGCTTTGATCCTTGGGAGTCCCTTCCAACCTGGGATCTTCTATGACTGTATTTACTGTTAATTATTCAATTAAGATTGCTATTAATAACAGTTTACTGCAATAATTATCAGTGCCCAGATATCAGCAGAATAAGAGGGTTTCTGAGGGAGGAGATGCAGCTGCTCAGAATTCCTGTGCCTTGGAGCACTCTGGGGTGGTGGGAGGTGCTCCTGCCCATGGCAGGTAGGGATGAGGTGGTTTTTGAGATCCTTCCCAACCCAAACCATTCCATGATTCTCAGTTACCTTCCTTTTTAATCAATTTAAGATATATTAATATATTACCCTGCAGAATTAACTGGCTGTCCTAGGTTAGAAGTTGTGGCAGGGGGTGTGAATTCTATCCCCATCTGTCAGGGGTGGGGCAGTTCCCTGCTATTCATTGGGCAGTTTTCTTCATCTCTACACAATCAATCCTCCCTGCCGGAGATCTCTGCTGTTCATGGGCCATTGATTATTAATTATCTTCTGTCCATGGGCCATTAATTATTAATTATCCTCTATCCATGGCCACTGAGTGTCCCTGCAGGGCTGATCCAATTCCAGCATCCCATGGGGAGATGCTGCGCCCAGGGGAGGAGCCAAGCATTCCTACCTGGATCCAATCTGAGCTTTGGGACACCCCAGCAGCCTTTGCCCAGTGCATTGGCAGAGGAGCAGCTTTCTGCTGCCCTGCATTGCCAGAGGGAGCCCAGGCCCATCTGCAGCAGCCCTGGAGCTGCAGAGGAAAACTCCCCCCTTGTGCAGGATCCCTGCTGCAGCAGAAGCACAGCTGGCACTGCAGGAGGGCTGAGCCCCCATGGGATGGGGCTGGGACACCTCCCTGACACACAGGGGGACAGGGACTGCTCTGACTCTGGCAGTGCTGTTTTGCATTACTGCATTTTTATTTCATTTTTATTTTTCCTAATAAAAAAACTGTTATTCCTGCTTCCACATCTTTGCCTGAGAGGCCCCCCTAAATTTCAAAATTATAATAATTCAGAGGGAGGGAGTTTGCATTTTTCATTTCAAGAGAGGCTCCTGCCTTCCTTAGCACACACCTGGCTTTTCAAACCTCAACCCTGGCCATTATTAAATAGCCCAAGAACATTGTATATATTCGTTTGTATATAGAAATAATATGTATGTATACATAATATAAATGATATTATAATATAATATAATGCAATATAATTTAATATAATGTAATATAATGTGATGTAATGCAATCAATATATCTAACATAATGTAATATAATGTAACATAGTGTAACATAATGTAACATAATGTAACATAATGTAATATAATATAATATAATATAATATAATATAATATAAATGTTATAATATAATATAATGGAATATATAACGGAATATATAATGGAATGGAACAGAATGGAATAGATGCAATGTAATGTAATGTAATATATAATAATATAAAATAATAGAATAGAATAGAATAGAATATTAATAGAATATAATATAATGTAATATAATGCAGTATAATGCAATATAATGTAATGTAATGTAATGCAATATAATATAATGTAATGGAATGGAATAGAGTAGAATAGAATAGAATAGAATATGTTTTTATGTATAAATAAAATAAATATTCATTTGTAAATCAATTGTATTTATTTCCTGGGACAGAGCTGCTCTGGCTCCTGTGGGAGATTCCCTTCCTGCCCCTCCTGGATGGAATGTGGGCACGGCGGTGTCCCCATGCCAGGCTGAGGTGGGTGGCACAAGGTGACCTTGCTGTCGCTGCTCGAGGAGGCTTTGGGCTCTCAGAGTCCCTTTAATCTGGGGCAGTGACGTCAAGGCTGGTGGCACCAGGCCGTGGTTTAGCACAGCCTCTCCTTAAGGCCGTGAAAATAACCCGGGTATTAGTGCCAGTCTCAGGGCCAAACCCATCTTGGCATGCAAGGAAAAGCCGTCTCTTCAAAATCTATTTAAAATCTTTGCAAAATCTATTTAAATCTGTGGTCTTGACTTCCCCTCCTTGAGGGTATTTATTGCTGCAGGGTATAAATCCAGCTTTGCTCAGCGAGGATCACGTTCCTGCCCTGCCATGGAGAGAATAAAATGGATCTCTGATAAATAATCAGCATAAATTTGATTTATGATAGGATTTTTCTAGGGTCTGGTTTGTTCCTTGATCTCCAATTTTGGATGTTCCTGGCCCGGAGTTCAGGGCACAGGGAAAGATCCAGAGGATTCTTCTGGACACCAGGACGTGCCTTGGGCTGGAATTGCAGCTTTTATTTTTCTAGAATTTTCTAGAGCTGCAGCTTTCCCATGGGTGGCAGGAATTTGGAAAACCATGAAAGGCTGTGAGGAAAACATTCCTGTCCAGCAGGAATATCTGGAATAACACAGCTTGGCAGAGCGAGCTGCTGTACAACATAAATGTTATTTTTTTTAAATACCTGTGTGCCAAAACCATTACTTGAATCTTTTTTTGTGTCTCTTTTTGCTTCAAATAAATTTTCTTTCATTTTTTGAGTCTCTTTTTGCTCCAATTGAATTTTCTTTCAGTTTTTGTGTCTCTTTTTGCTCCAGTTGAATTTTTCTTTCATTTTTTGTGTCTCTTTTTGCTCCAATTGAATTTTTTTTTTTCATATTTTGATAGAAGCCAGAGATTCCATGTTATATTATGAATATGGATCCGTGGCCAGCAGCTATGTGGAAAAATCAATATATTCCCAGTTGACTCCCAGGTGTTTTATTGCTAAAGGGGTTGGGCAGAGCAAGTGCAGTGCCAGGAATGGATCCTGCCTAAAAGGGAGCAGGGAAAAATGGCTGGAAATGGCTTCAAATTGAGGAAAAAATTGGGATCCTGAGGTTTCTAGATTGCAGGAATTAAGTTGAAATTAAATAAAGATGAACTGGAATGAGAGAGGATCAGGAATGGGAAAAGGAATCATTTTCAGAGTGGAAATGCCAATTAATTAAAATATGTTTATTTTCAGCATTATTGGGCTGACCAAGCAGGAGGTTCTCCCTCTAAATTATTTCTGTTCCTGGTTAAAATATTCCATTTTTCCTGTGCAATCCCCATTGTTACAAACCTTTGGAAATTCCATTAATAAAATCAGACAATTTCTGTGACACTAAAGTAGAAAATATCCCAGGTCATGCCCAGCCCCTTGTCTGCCATGATGCAAAACAGGTGAAATTTATTCCAAGAAGAAGCAACACAAAGGGAGAAATCAAAGTGTGGAACAGAGCAGAGAAAACCTTCAGAGCTCTGCCCAAAAATTCCCTTTAAAAATTAAAATTAGAATTTAAAAAAAGGAAAATCAGAGCTCATTCTTGTCTGCAGTGAATCAGATTTCATTTGGGATATTTCCCTGGGAGCCTGAGCCAGAGGATCTTTGGATTGAAAAGCTCCTGAAAGGGGCTGGAACCTTCCTGGGCACCTTGGGAAACATTCCAGCTCCTCAGTTAATTAGCAGATGACAAATTAAATATTTGCTGAGTGAAATTGGAGCTGCATTTGTGACCTGCCCAGAGACAATTTGGGTTCTGGTGCATCAGCAGGGCTGGATATTTATAATTCCCATTGCCTGGGGGTGGGAAAAATAAGAATATTTCATTTTTTTTCTGACAAAAAGATTTCATCCAGCTGCCAGCAGCATAAAGAGGTTCCCATCAGCCAAAGTTGAGGCTGAAATTCCATTTTGGGAATTCCATTGCATTTTGGGAATTCCGTTCCATTCCATTTTGGGAATTCCATTGCATTTTGGGAATTCTGTTCTATTCCATTTTGGGAATTCTGTTCCATTCAATTTTGGGAATTCCATTCCATTTTGGGAATTCTGTTCCATTCAATTTTGGGAACTCCATTCCATTCTGGGAATTCCATTCCATTTTGGGAATTCCATTCCATTCCAGTTTGGGAATTCCATTCCATTCCAGCTTGGGAATTCCATTCTATTCAATTTTGGGAATTCTATTCTATTCCATGTTGGGAATTCCATTCCATTTTGGGAATTCCATTCTATTCCATTTTGGGAATTCCATTCCACTTTGGGAATTCTGTTCCATTGCATTTTGGGAATTCTGTTCCATTCCAGTTTGGGAATTCCATTCCATTTTGGGAATTCTGTTCCATTCAATTTTGGGAATTCCATTCAATTTTGGGAATTCCACTCCATTCCATTTTGGGAATTCCATTCTGTTCCATTTTGGGAATTCCATTCCATTCCAGTTTGGGAATTCCATTCCATTTTGGGAATTCCGTTCCATTCCATTTTGGGAATTCCATTCAGTTCCCCAATTTTAATTGGCATGGAATTCCCGACATTTTCATTTTAGAAAATTAAAATTAAATTAATTTTAATTTAATTAATTGAAGTTTAATGAAAATCAAAATTAAATGAGTGGAGGGAGCTGTGGGATTGATGTCACCTGGCCCTGCAGAATTTGCTATTATTTTATTTTATTCTATTTTATTTTATTTTGCTTTTTGGGCAGGTGAAGATATCTGGCCTCACCAAGGCTTTTCCTTGAATAAATCAAATGGCAAAGAGCTGAAATAAAGTGAAAAAATAAAGATTAAAGCAGAGAATTGTCCTGCAGGAGTATGGGCAAGCCCAAAATCTCCTTATTTCCTTTAAAAACACTTTATAGGAGTTCTTGAAATGAATAAAAAGGGCCTTAAATGAATAAATTTGGCTTTTATTAGTGGGATTCAACCTTTAAAATCAGCTTTTATTGACTCAGATCTGTGGTGTTACTTGGGATGATGAAAATTTGGTGAACAGATTTTGTTAATTAATAAATATTAATCATTATTAATAATATTTATTGTTTTTATTATTTATTTTATTATAATTTATTATTAGTTATTGTCAATTGTTATTAATTATTAGATCTTTTAAAAGCCTTCAACTTTGTCCTGCTTTTTCCTGGATTTTATTTTGTTGTTTGTTTGTTTTGGGGATTTAAATTTGATTTTTTCAAGGAGCCTGCAGGCCCTAAAGCCCAAGAGCAATGTCCCCGAGCAGAGGTCACAGCTCTGCCATCAGGGATTGGCATCTCCTCCCAGATTTACTGCCTGGCCAGCCCCAAAATAACCCAAAAAAACCCCAAAAAAGCCAAACTCTGGGAAAAACTCTGACAGCAGCACGGAGCTGAAGGCAAAGAGCAGCTCTGAGTGCTGAGGAGGGCCAAAGTTTAGTTTCACTTTTTGTTTTTCCCAAGGAAAGGAAGGAATAAAAAATAAATTTAAAAAAT
>VZSJ01005487.1:7957-24728 GCA_013398405.1 Pheucticus melanocephalus | reverse complement strand
GTCCCCCACCATGGCACCTACAAGGTGGCTGTAGGACCACAATGTCCCCCACCATGGCACCTGCTGGTTTGCATCCCTGGTTTGCAGAGGGTCCTTGCTGGGGTCCAGCAGGGAAGCACAAGCTGAAAGCCTCTTTTGTTCCTCCACACCTATTCCCCCACCTCCACCCCCATATTTACGGATTTGCTTTCCCTCCTGGCCCCTTGGCTCGTGTTTATTTTTCCCCTCAGCTGAATTGGTGTGAAGGTGGCTCAAAGCAGCTCTGTTCTCTCCCAGTGAGTCGTTTTGCAGTGTAATTCCATGGAAGGGCTTTTCTCTCTGCTTGTTTGCAGCCTGGTTTCCTGCCCAGCGAGATGGGAATCGCCAGCCCGAGCACGCTTTCCCCCACTGGGGCCAAAGGGGGAGCTCAGTATTTTTCTTACCCCAACAATCCTCGCAGGAGAGGTGCTGAGAGCAGCATAGGTGAGTGACTGCGTGCCCCCCGGGTGCCACCACCCCACCTGGGCAGGTGCCCTGCTCACACCTGCCTGTGGGAATGAGGACATGGATGCTGGGAATGAGGGACTGATGTTGCTGTGTGTGCCCCTGGCATGAATCTGGTGTTTGTTCTTTTTTGGGGAGGGAATGCATATAAATATCTCTTTTATATATAGAGAGAGAGATTTAACCTCAAGAAAGGGGAGCTCAGAGTCAGGTAGAATTTCCCTCTTCATGGAAAATGCCAGATTAGCTGCAAGCAGCAAATGGCTTGAGGTTCTTGTAAAAACACCTCCAGCCACACTGCACATCACTCCTTCTTCCTGGCAGTCCCTGGGCTGCTGTAGAGGCTGTTCCTGTGCCTGGTGGCCCTCCTGGAGCTGCAGCAGGCAGGAGTGGCAGGAGCAGGGTGTAGGAGGCAGCAGGAGGGGCTGGAGCTGTGCCTGGGACCCAGGGAATGTTTGCTCCAGGAGCTCTCCCTGCCTGCTCTGCTGTTCCCAAGCAGGGCTTGCCTGTGTCTGGATGGATCTGGGAATAAGCTTTTACAAAAGGCTGGGGTCAGGTGTGAGTTTAACTTCAGAGGGAACACAAGCTCCAGTTCCCCAGAACTGCTGGTTCTCGTCACAGTTCCCCCTGCACCCTCCAGAGCCACTTTCCTGCTGCTATTCTGGGCTTTCCCCAAAGAGTGAAACCAGAAGTGACCCAGTGATGGGTGCACTTTTCAGTGCTTTTCAGAAAAAGGCACCTACTCTGGTGCTGCCACTTCAGCCTGGAAAATGGTTCTCTAGCATTCTGTGGGATGAATTTCTGCTCTGGAGCTACATCCCAGCAGAGTCCCTGGCTTGGCAGGTTGCTGTGTTAGCACCCTGCATCTCCAGCCAGGGCTTTCCTTAATTATGATTTTTTTTAATTATTTAAAATAATTTTAAAAAATATGGGGAAATAGTTATAAAAATAATAATTATGAAAAATATAATTAAAAAAAATTAGCCAGTGCTTCCCCTTGGGCCACTTCTGAATGTTTCCCCACCACCTCCCTGGACTGTCCCCTTCCCCCAGGACACTGTGTCCCCTCCAGAGCTGACACTGGAGGGATGAGGGATGGGGCTGGGGTCTGTCCCTGGGAAGCACATCCCTGCCTCCTGCAGCAAAGCTTTCCCAAGTCTATCCCTGTGTAGGAAGCAAATGAAAATACAGCCCAGCCCTGCATGTGTTCCTTTTCTGCACCCTCTCTCCACAAACCAAAAAAGTTAAAAGTGTTTCCAAAAAAAACCCCAATGAGGGGTTATAACATTAAATGTTATTATATTTATGGGTTCAGTGTCTCCCAACAAACCCTTCCTGTCCTGGGATCTCTGTGTGGCTGTGAAACCTGCCCCCAAAGGGTGCAGACAAGATTTGGAGAGGCTCACCCTTGGACATTTTCACTGTTGATGCTTCCTGGGCCACGGGACATTCGGGATCTCAGCCCTGTCTGTACCTGCAGTTTCCAGCCCCGGAGACTTTTGCTGCAGTTCATTTCCTCTGCCTCTAACCCCCTTGAAAACTCAGATCCTCTCTTGTCTGCCACAGATGGACAGCCCAAAAAGGTTCGGAAGGTGCCTCCTGGACTCCCCTCCTCGGTAAGTGCAGCAGTGTGTTCCCATTCCCTGCCTGGGAGCCAGCCCTGCTCCCTGTGCCCGAAGTGCTGGGTGCCTGCAGCCCCAGCGTGGCCAGCAGTGGAGTGCTGATGGCAACATCTGCAGACTTGGCTGGATTTCTCCCAAACCAAAGCTGCCAGCGGCCAGGACCCTGCCTGTTCATAGAGCCCCAAATGCCACCTCTGAGCTGATACCCAAACCCTGGGGAAATGATTCTTTTTCCCATGGAAAATGGCCTCCATTTGGGGCCACTCACCCTGGCCCACACTGAGGTGCCAACCTAAAAATTCACACACTTGATTTCTCCCTAACTAAAGCTTGCAGAAACTAGTACTGAGCGTTCCCTTAAAATCCCAAACACCACCTCTGAGCTGATACCCAGACCCTGGGGAAATGACTTCTCTTCCCCTTGGAAAATGGCCTCAGTTTGTGGCCACTTGCCCTGGCAGACACTGGGGTACCAAACCTAAAGATTCACAAACTTGGCTTGATTTCTCCCAAACTAAAGCTGCCAGCAACTAGGACCCTCCGTGCTGATAGAGACCCAAATGCCACCTTTAATCTGATACCCAGACCCTGGGGAAATTACTTCTTTTTCCCATGGAAAATGGCCTCCGTTTGTGGCCACTCACCCTGGCAGACACTGGGGTGCCAAACCTAAAGATTTGCAAACTTGGCTTGATTTCTCCCAGACTAAAGCTTGCACAAACTAGGACTGAGTGTTCCCTTAAAATCCCAAACACCACCTCTGAGCTGATACCCAGAGCCTGGGGAAATGACTTCTCTTCCTCATGGAAAATGGCCACTCACACTGGGGTGCCAACCTAAAATTTCACAAATTTTGCAGGATTTCTCCCAAACTAAAACCGCCAGCAGCCAGGACCCTGCTGCATGCCCTGCATGCATGGCAGGCTGGGATTGCATCAGGATAGGGAAGGGAATTCCCGTGCGGGAGAAGGGGGAGCGATGGGGAGCTCGGGGAAGCGATGGGGAGCTCGGGGAAGGAGATGGGGAGCTCGGGGCAGGAGATGGGGAGCTCGGGGAAGCGATGGGGAGCTCGGGGCAGGAGATGGGGAGCTCGGGGAAGGAGCCGTGCCCCTCAGCCCGTGCCGTGCTTGCCGCCGTGTCCGGCTGAAAGGCGACACCGCGGGCTCAGGTTTCGCTCTTGCGCTGGGGGCCGGCAGCTGAGCCCGCTCCAGGTGTGCGCTGCTTTATAGGAAAGCTGAGCAGCCTGCAGGAATATCCCTGCTCCCGCGGCTGTTCCAGGGAATGAACTGAACAATGTCTTTGTGGCTGCGGGTAATGGGATCTCCAGGAAAGCTAATTGGAGCGGGCTGCGGGGTTCCTGCAGGAACACGGGAGCTGTCTGGGGCCGGGGCTGCATTCCTGGCTGGAATGTTTGCTCTGTCCCGCTGGGCTCTGTCCCCAGCCCGGGGCTGGGCTGTGCCCCATTCCCCAGGGAACACCCCCATCCTGGGGAAATCCCTGCTGTGGCATTCCCTGGCTGCTGGTGCACAGCTGGAACCTGCACCACAGGCTCTGCCTTTGGGACTGGGCCCCCAGGTGCTGGTTCTGGAGGACGGAGGGAGGGGAGGGCACCGAGGCCTTGCCAGCTTGGGCTCACACACCTGGGGGTGTTGGAGGGTCCATGTGGATCCACGTGAGGCAGAAACAAGCTCCAAGAGTGTGTGTTTTGACAGGGAAAACCTGCTTGAGTCACAATCTGTGTCTCTGCCTCGAGTTTCTGTGGGAAATTTGGAGCTTTAAACCCCACTCAACATGTGGGGAAAACATCACCCCAACAAATGGCCTTTATTGGCCTCAAATTTCAAAGTGCTGGGGCTTGGCCCGTCCTGCTGGCAGAGCCCTGGAGGGCCCTGATTCCCACAGGAAGAGCTGCTTGGCATTTGCCACAGCTCAGCCCCTTCCCTGTGTCTGAGTGACACGTGCACTCCAGCCTTTCATAGGATCGTGGAATGGTTTGGGTTGGCAGGGACATTAAAGTTCATCCAGTGCCACCTCTGCCATGGCCAGGGACACCCTCCACTATCCCAGGGTGTTCAAAGCCCCATCCAGCCTGGCCTTGGACACTTCCAGGGATCCAGGGCAGCCACAGCTTCTCTGGGAAACCTGTGCCAGGAAGGAATTTCTCCCCAGCATCCAACCTAAATCTCTGTCTCTGCCCTGGCTGTTGCCTCAGCTGTCCCTCGATGCTAAAGCTCCAGTTTTGAGAGCAGGGGCTGGTTCTGCCTCTTTCCCTCACCCTCCCTGTGCTGGGAGCTCCAGCTTCCTGGTTTGTTTTTGAACTTCCACACCTGGGGAGACAGATCTGTGCCTAGGCAGCAGCAGAAGTGTGAGGCAGGAGTGGCCTCAAAGGCAGCGGATCAAAGGCTCTTTCTTGTCTGACTCGCCCATGCAGGAGCCCGCCCCGTGTTATCGCTGGACCCCGTGCAAAATAAATAGGTTAATCAGCATCTTATTCAAATGAAGTGCTTTAATCTGTAATTCCCGAGCTGCTTTGAAAACTCGCCGAGGTCAGCGGCTGCAGGAGCTCAGGGTGGGTGGGTGAGCAGGGAGTGATGCCAAGGGCAGCGAGAGGGGTTCAGGGGTGTGAGCAGCAATGCCAGGCAGGGACGGGCACAGAGGAGCTGTGCTGGGAACCCAGGGCCCCTGGGCTCAGTGCTTTTGTGCCAAGGAGGCCACAGAGCTGCTCCCAGGGCTGGAGCCCCTCTGCTCTGGAGCCAGCCTGGCACAGCTGGGCCTGCTCACCTGGACAAGAGAAGGCTCCAGGGACACCTCAGAGCCCCTGGCAGGGCCTGAAGGGGCTCCAGGAGTCAAAGGCCAGGGTATGATGGGGAATTGGGCAGGAATTGTTCCCTGGCAGGGTGGGCAGGGCCTGGCACAGGGTGCCCAGAGCAGCTGGGGCTGCCCCTGCATCCCTGGCAGTGTCCAAGGCCAGGCTGGACAGGACTTGGAGCAGCCTGGGGCAGTGGGAGGTGCCCCTGCCATGGCAGGGGTGGCACCGGATGGGATTCAAGCTCCGTCTGAACCCAAACCATTCCATGATTCTATGCAGTAGGTGCTGGCTTGGGGCTGCCCTCAGGGCATGGAGCCCCTTGGATCCTCCCTGCAGCTCTTGAGCTCCTGGCCAGGGGCTGCTGTGTCTGGGCGCGGGATCCAGGGCTGGATGTGGCCCCACATCAGCTGCAGTGCCAGAGGAACCCGGGCAGGGATTCTGTGCAAGTTGGTTCCTGCAGGATTTTGTTGCCACAGCGAGTTCAGTGCCTGGGAGCTGTTTCAGGCTGTGCATTCCCAGTCTGGTCACTGCTCTGTTTAGCCTCAGTCTGCTCAAAGTCCCACCCCAGCTCCTGCATTTAAGCAAGAAAAACAGGGAGGGAAAAACAACCCCAGACCACAAAGCTCTGCGAATCCCAGCGCTGGGGCTTTCAGAGCGCCTCTGGCCGCGCTGGCAGATTTTCACCGGAGGAAATGACCTCACCTGGAGGTCCCCGGGGCTGCTGGCCTGAGGGCTGGGGCCAGGGGCTGGGGCTGGGGAATGGGGCCTGGCCCTGATTTCCAGCTGCCTGCAGTGCCCAGCCCAGCCCCACCGTGCCCACACTTGGCTCTCGGTGGAATTTGCTTTTCACAGCCTCCGCTGTGCTGGACAGCAAAAGGAACAATTAGCAGGGTCAGGGCCAGGGGTGTGCTGAGCCTTGGCCCCCCAGGATCCAGCAGGAGATGTTCCAGGGGTGCTGGAGCAGGGTGGGCGCGCAGCAAGGTGAATTTCCCCTGCTTTGCAGCCCTGGTCCCTCCATCGCTGCCATTTTCTGGCCGTTGTTTTCTCCCTGGGTTCCTGGCTGGGCTGTTGGTGCAGCTGCCGGGCGCTGGCCCCGAGCCAGCCCCTGCCAGATGGCGCGGGGCTCTCAGACGTGCTGCGCTCCATTCCCCAGCCCGCTCCCGCTATTTAATCAAATTATAGGAAAAGTCAATTTGCTGGATTCCCGTTCTGCAGTGCCTCCCCCACCCCCCCAGCCCACGCGCGGCTCCCTCTGCCCACAGCACCCGCAGCATCCCGGGGACCAGGGCCTGGAATTCTCTTTTTAGAGCAAGGGACAAAGGGCAGCTGCCTGTGTCTGTCAGGATTTGCCCTTCCCCCTCTCTCTTTTTTTTTTGTCTTTATTTTACGAGTTCTCTGTAGAGTCACAGAGTCATTAAGGTTGGAAAATCCCTCTGAGGGTCACAGAGTCCAACTGTTCCCCAGCACTGCCAAGGCCACTGCTGACCCGTGTCCCCAAGTGCCACATTCACACATTGTTTGAACACTTCAGGGATGGTGACTCCACTCCTACCCTGGGCAGTCTGTTCCAATGCTTCACAACAATTTCTGTGAAGAAATGTTCCCAATTTCCAATCTAAACCTCCCCTGGCCCAGCCTGAGGCCGTTCCCTCTCCTCCTGTCCCTGTTCCATGGGAGCAGAGCCTGACCCCTGGGCTGTCCCCTCCTGGCAGGAACTGTGCAGAGCCACCAGGGCCCCCCTGAGCCTCCTTTGCTCCAGGCTGAGCCTCCCCAGCTCCCTCAGCCTCTCCTGGTGCTCCAGACCCTTCTCCAGCTCCACTGACTCTCGTTGGATTTCTGGGGGGCTTTGGGGTTGTTTTTTAAACAAAAAGGAGCCTGGCACAGGCTGTCCAGGGCTGTGGTGGAGAGTCACTATCTTGGAATTGTTCAAAAAACATCTGGATGTGGCACTTGAGGACATGGGTTAGTGGTGAACATGGTGGTGTTGCTGCTTTCATGGTTGGACTTGATCTTAAAGGTCTCTTCCAACCTTAAGGATTCTCTGATTGTGTCTTTTATTCCCCACCATCAATTTTGTCCCTTTTTACTGGTGAGGACAAGGGCTGGAAGGGAGCAGCTGGCTGTGGGGAAAAAGAAACTCAGGCAAGTTTCCTTCCCCAAGAGAACTCTGTGTGCCAGGCAGGGCCTGGCCCCTGCCCCACCTCTGCTTTCGTCTGGATTAAAAAAAAAAAGATTATCGGTTTCAGAATGAATCAAAGGAGATGAAAATAACCTGTGACAAAAGTTCTCACATCATCTGAGAGCTATTTCAGTTTCTTTGAATGCCATTTCGGTTTCTTTGCATGTCGAATTTCTGCTTTAAAAAAAGAAAAGTCTGTTTTTGTCCTGGCAGAAGATGATTTTCGGTCAGGGCTTTCTAGGATAGGTTTGGTAATTTAGAAGGGAAGGAAAAGCTTTTTCTTCTGCTTAATGTGCTGTTAAATCACAGAGCTGAGCAGTGCTGCAGAAATCTGACCCAAGAGCTGTGTGAGGGCTGTGTGAGGTTTGTCCCTCCCCTGTGACAATGGCTGTGAGGGGCTGCTCAGCCCCACGTGCCTCAGTTTCCCCTCAGCCTGGTTTTCCTGAGGGCTTTGAGTGGGGGCTGTGCTCGGGAGGCTGGCACAGGGCAGGGTTGGCACAGGGGGGTCCCAAGGCCATGCGGGTGCCCACTGCCACTGCCCAGCCTGTTCCCCCCAGTGTGGGGTCACTGCAGCAGTGGTGGCTTTTGTGGTTACCCAGAAAAAGTTATAACCATGGAAAACGGAACTGGAGCAGAGTCGAAACTTCTGCTGGAGCTGGGCAGGTTCTGGGGACCAAGGAGGGTGACAGGAACAAACAGAAAGGAACACTGTACCCTGTGCTCTGTGCCCTCTGCCCTGTCCTCTGTGCCCTGGCCCCTGCCCTGCACCACATGGGGCTTGGGGCTGTGCCCTCTGAGGACTTTGGCTGAGCTGCTCCAGTTCCCCCCCAGATCTGCTCTGGGATGAATCAAAGCAAAGCTTCTGGACTCATCAGATGGTTTGGGATGGAAGGGACATTGAATCCCATCCAGTGCCAGCCCTGCCATGGCAGGGACACCTCCCACTGTCCCAGGCTGCTCCCAGCCCTGTCCAGCCTGGCCTTGGGCACTGCCAGGGATGCAGGGGCAGCCCCAGCTGCTCTGGGCACCCTGTGCCAGGGCCTGCCCACCCTGCCAGGGAACAATTCCTGATTCCCAAGATGCCATCCAGCCCTGCCCTCTGGCACTGGGAGCCATTCCCTGGCTCCTGTCCCTGCAGGCCTTGAAAGGTCAGTTGAGTGAAGCTCTTGCTGCTCTGTTGCCATGGGAGAGGTGGTCAAACACTGCTGAATTTCGAGGTTTGAAGTTTAACTGTGTAGGGTTGGGGGCAGCCATGGTGAGGGTGTGGGGCCATGGACTGACCAAGGCCTTGTCTCCAACCCCTTTCCTGCCCCACAGGTGTATCCATCCAACTCAGGTGATGACTACAGCAGGGATCCAGCTGGATATACTCCCTCAAAACCTCCCAGCACTGTGTATCCTGGAGCCTTTTACATGACAGGTGAGTTATTCCCAGCCCTGTGATCCCACAAGCCAGGCAGAGCAGGGGCAGCCTTGCTCATTATGGGCCATGGGAGGGATTGCACATCTGGAGAGAGCTCAGGGCAGGAGTGTATGAGGCACAATGGAGCCCCAAAATCATCCAGTATCCTGAGTGGGAAGGGACCCACAGGGATCACTGATCCCAGCCCCTGTCCCTGCCCAGCCACCCCAAGAACCCCACCCTGAGCAGCCCTGGGAGCTCCTGGAGCTCTGGCAGCCTTGGCACCATTCCCTGGGGAGCCTGGGCAGTGCCCAGCAGCCTCGAGGGGAAGAACCTTGCCCTGAGCTCCATGCCAAGGCCTGGCACAGCTCCAGCCCTTGCTGGGCTCCTGTCCCTGTCCCAGAGAGTTTGTCCTGATTTGCTCAGTGGGTGATGCTCAGCACAGGCAGGATGTGGTGGGGACAGTCCCAGCCCCTCAGCCAGGGCTGACCTGTTCCCCGCTGCATGCTGGGGGCTGCCTGCTGCTGTCCCTGCCCCACTCAGCTCTGGGCTCCTTGCAGATGGACTCCATAACTCTGCAGACCTGTGGAGTTCCCCGGGTGCCATGAGCCAGTCGAGTTACGGTGCCATGCTGGGCAGCTCCTCGTCCCCGCTCCCGCAGTCCAGCGGCTTCAACAGTTTACACCAGCACGAGCGCATGGTAACGTGTCCCCGTGGCCGTGTCACCTCCTCCCCTGGCTGTGGGTCCTGCCCCAGCTGCTGAGCCCCGCAGCTTTTCCTCTCACCCTGCTCCCCGTCCCTGCAGAACTACCAGCTGCATTCAGGAGAGGTGAACGGCGGGCTCCCCTCCGTGTCCGGCTTCTCCTCGGCGCCCGCGGCGTACGGAGTGTCCAGCCACACCCCCCCGATCAGCGGCACCGACACCATCATGGGTATGGCCACCACACACTGACCCCACAGCCAGGCACAGCTCACCTGGGCAGCCTGGGCTTGTGCACACCTGCGGCCTGAGGCACCCAACACACCTTGGGTCCCTCATGTGTCCCCTGTACGTGGAGTCACTGCCTGGGGAAGAGGCACAGGGAGGTTCTGGGTGCTGGAGCTGGGGTTTACACCTCGTGGGGTGGGTCTGGGAGGAGCCCAGCAGCTCTGGTATTATCTCCTTGGGGTTCTGTGGCTTAGATGAGTTGTGGGATGGATTTACAGCTGTGAGAAGCTGCTCCCCTAGATCCAGAATGGGAATGTTCATGCTGGGTTTGGGTACCACATTAACCCCTAAGTGCTTTAATCTCTGACCCTGTTACTGAAATGAGCTCATGCTCCCCAGGAAATGAGGACCCTGACACAGACTTGTAGAAAATACCTTGTTTTTCTGTGGAGAAGGAAGTTTGGGATTCACAGAATGAAAGTATCATTAAGGTTGGAAGATGCCTCTAGGCTCATCCAGTGCACTGGTGGTTGTTGGGTTTGAGATGCCCCATGGCAACAGCTGTGCTGCAGCAGAGATGTCTGATTGCTGTTGGTGGCACTACACCTCCAGCCCAGGGCTTGGAGAGATGTCCCTGCAGCCCCTTGATGGCTTCCAGGGGACAGTGCCCCATGTCCGAGCTGCTCCAAGCTGGACAAACATTTAATTTTCAACTAAAGCACTAAAAGCAGGAAATTTCCACCCCAGAGCAGGTGACCCCAAAGAGGGTCCTGTAGGGTGCTGTGTCCTGCCGGGGTCTGGGGCCTTGGCAGTGGCATCTGTGTCTCTCTTGGCAGGTAACAGAGGAACCACGGCCGGGAGCTCCGGGGACGCGCTTGGGAAGGCTCTGGCCTCGGTGAGAGCTTGGGATGGTCCTGACCCAATCCCAGCCCTGCTGCTGCAGGGACCCTCTACCCAGCAGGGAGCATGCACACGTTTGGTGGATGCACCCCACGTGCACAGCAGCCTTTAGGGAGGGTTTTCCCCTCTCCATGTGCTGTCATCTCAGTCCTGGCACCTTTTGGTGGATGGGGAAACTGAGGCACTGCAGGTTGTGGTGGCCCTGCTGCCCCATTTGCTGCTCCCAGCCTGCTGCTGCTCTGCCAAGACCACCCTACACAAACCTTGTGGCAGGACTTGCAGGTCCCAGTAGTCCTTGCTCTGTGTGTGCTGGTTCAAGCTGGAGGGCACTGGTCTCACTGGGTCACCAGAGAGTTTCCTCTGTCCCATTCAGTGATCTTTGCACAGTAGCAGAAGGGTGCTGACAGTGACCCTACAACAGCTCCTGAGAGCTCCTTCTTCCTCCTGAGAGGGGACCTGAAGAGCAGAGGCTGCACTCAGGGGTGGTGACAGTGGGGACAGAGAGAGACCCCGAGGTTGATGGGGGAACTGGGGGAAACTGGGCTCAGTCATTGTGCTGGCTCTGGGTTTGGGAAGGGAGGTCCCAGCAGGTGCTGAGTGCCACTGGGAGGGGACAGCTAGCTCAGGTGGCACTGCTGACCATCCCCGTTCTGTCCCTGCAGATTTACTCCCCCGACCACTCTAGCAATAACTTCTCCTCCAACCCCTCCACCCCGGTCGGGTCCCCGCAGGGCCTCGCAGGTGAGTGACAATGTGAAGGGTGAGGGGGGTGGGGTTTGCTCTGGGGAGCTCCCAGTCAGCCCCAAAACCTCGGCTTGGGGCTGGCAGCAACCCCAGGACCTTCTGCTGCCCTTCCTGCCCCTGTCCCTGCATGTCCCATCCTGAGAGGCTGTGGCTGGATTTGCCTCCCGTGGGAGAAGTGCAGTGGGACCTGGGAAGCAGCCAAGTGGTTCAAACCCACGCTCAGCACTGCTGAAAGCCCACTCCTGTTCTCAGGCAGGACAGGTCCCGTTGTGCCCAGCAGAGCTGGTGCCCAGGCTCCCTGTGCCCAGGCTCCCAAGGTCACAGTGAGTCACTGGGACCAGGGACATTGGGGACACCTCTCGAGGCCTGAAGGGCTGAACCAGAGCAGAGCTCGTAGTGCCACACAGTGCCACAGTGCCCATGCAGTGCCACACAGCCCTGCGGTGGCCCTTGTGGTGCTGCAGGGGTTCATGTGGTGCCATGGTGATCCATTTAGTGCCATGGAGTGCTGTGGTGGCCTGAGCTGTGCTGTGGTGATCCGTGCAGTGCCACAGTGGCCTGTGCAGTGCCCTGGTGTCCCGAGCAGTGCCGTGCCGTGCCACGCCGGTGCGGTGCCCGAGCAGTGCCGTGCCGTGCCGTGCCGTGCCGTGCCGTGCCGTGCCGTGCCGGCGCGGTGGCCGCTGCGCTGCCGCGGTGTCCCAGCTTGCAGCCCCATCTAGTGGCAGCCGCGGCCATGGCCGGTCCCCAACTGTGCGTTTGTCCCCAGGCTCGTCGCAGTGGCCGCGGGCGGGCGGAGCGGGTGCCTTATCTCCCAGTTATGAAGGGAGCCTCCACACTTTGGTGAGTGGCACCAAAAATTCCGGGTTCTCCTTTTCTCTCTCTTCCCTCAGGGCTTGATGGTGAAGGGTTTTTGGGTGGCCCCCTCTCCACTGAACGCCTGGAATCAGCTGCCTGGCCAGGGATGGATATCTGGGGAGCAGCAGCTGAGCAGAGCCGAGTGCTGCATCCCTGACCTGGAGTCCCCCACAGCCTGGCCCCCTCCCCTGCCCCAGCCCAGGCCCGTCCCGGGGCTCTGGCCCAGCCCTGGGGATTCCTGGCAGGTTTTGCCTGCCCTGAGCAGTTCCACTCCTGTGACCCCTCGTGCCTTTGGGGAATGGCACTGGCTGGGGGGGGTTATTGCTCCCCATCCCTGCCCTGTGGCACCTGAGCCCAGGATGGCACCAGCCATTCTGTAGTGCGGAGCAGCAAGGGGCTGCTGGCTTTATGGGATCGTAGATATGGAATTGGATTGGAATCATGGAAGGTTTTGGGTTGGGAGGGATCTTAAAGCTCATACAATTGCACCCCTGCCATGGGCAGAGACACCTTCTGCTAGACCAGGGTGCTCCAAGCCCCATCCAACCTTGGACACTTCCAGGGATGGAGCACCTAACACACACCTGTCTCTGTCCTGCCCTTCCAGCAAAACAAAATGGAAGACAGGTTGGATGAAGCCATCCACGTGCTGAGGAACCACGCCGTGGGCCAGACCTCTGCCATGCCCAGCAACCATGGGGACATGCACGGGCTGCTGGGCTCAGCACCAGCACACAGTGCTGCCGTGGGCAGCCTGGGCCAGGCCTTCCCTGCCTCAGTCATGGCCCTGGGGAGCAGGCACCCGAGTCTGGTGAGTGTGGGAGCAGTGTGGCAGCTGGCAGGGACACGCTGGGGACACGTGTCACACGTGGTGTGACGTGGCATTGAGGGGGATGTTGTCTTTCGTGCAGGAATAGCTCAGAGGGGTCAGCCTGGGTCAGGTGCTGGCAGCGTTGCAGGGGTGACAGGCACAGAGGTCACTTCCCATGCTCCTGCAAGGGAGAGCTGAATCACAGAATCCCAGAGTGGTTTGGGTTGGAGGGACCTCAAAGCTCATCTTGTTCCACCCCCTGCCATGGCAGGGACATCTCCCACTGTCCCAGCCCTGCCCCAAGCCCTGTCCAGCCTGGCCTTGGGCACTGCCAGGGATCCAGGGGCAGCCACAGCTGCTCTGGGGACATTGAGTCCAGCCTTGGCACAAGCTCTATGTGCCCTTCCCTTGTGCCTCTTCTCAGGGCAGGCAGAGGTGGTGAGAGAGCTGCTCTTCTTTCCCTGCCACATGATTGAAAATCCCTCAAAACAACTTCAAGGCATCCCTGGGATGTGCAGGGAGGAGAAGAGGGATCCAGTGGGTACAGGAGTGCCAGGTGTCACCAGGAGCTCTGAATGGTTTGGGCAGGCACCACATCCCTGTGTGGTGTGTGAGGGCTCATTCCAGCTGCAGGGAATGTGATGGATCCAGGGTGCCCTGGGCAGGTGGATGCTGGGGTCCCAGGCAGGGACACCTGGGTGCCCCCTTGTCTAGAGGTTGGTGACCACAGCAGCACATTTTTGGCAGAGCTGCTTGCCTGCCCCAGCAAGCAGTGACACATCTCCAGTCTGCAGAGAGGCAGCTGTGATCCCCTTCCAGGCTGCCTGGGTTCTGCTCCTGAGCAGGGCATGAGCAGTGTCCTCTGTAGGCTGCTGCCAGCTGGGGAGTGTCCTGTCAGTCCCCAGCCTGTGTGGCACCGCCTCGGGGCTGTGGGCTCAGAGGGACCCTCACCCTTTGCCTCCAGCCCTTTGGAGCCAAGTTCATGTTGCTGGCACGTCCCTTGCTCTGGTGGCACTGGGGAGGTGGCAGTGGTGCTCAATGACACAGGACACATGTCCTCTGTGCTGTGCTGACCTTGCACAGAGGGCAAGAGAGGGCACAGAGGGGCTTTTCCTCGGGGCGGGGAACGGTAGTGACAGTGGCAGGGCTCTGGGCTGGGTGCAGCTCCTGCTCAGAGCAGGGAGCTGCAGTGTCCCCAGCAGTCCCAGAGAGCTGCTGCTGCTCAGGCTGGCTCTTCCCTCCTGCATTCCAGAGCTCCAGGGGTGGGAGGGCGAGGGGAGCGCCCAGAGCACCCAGCTGTGCCTCAGCCTGCTCCATGAAGCCTGGGGGTGGCCGGGGGTGACAGCTCAGGTGGATGTCCCCACTGCCTGCTTGCAGTGACATCCCTCCCTGAGGCTCACTCTGCTCCTCGTGCTGCAGGTGGGAGGAGGCCACCCTGAGGATGGGCTGTCCAGCAACCCCAGCTTGCTCCACAACCATGTCACACTTCCATCGCAGCCCAGCTCGCTGCCGGACCTCAGCAGGCAGCAGGACACGTACAGTGGTAAGGCAGCTCTGCAGGGGGGCAGAGGGAGCTCACCTGTTCACAGGCTCACCTGTGCCCAGGGTCACCTGCTGGGGGCTGTGGGGACTCACCTGTGGGGCTGGCCCAGGCTTGTGCAGCATGGGAGGAGATGGATGATGTCTCTGCAAGGCTGGTGCTCCCTGGCAGCATTCGCAGGGCAGTTTGTGCCCTGGAGCCTTTTCCAGAGGTTTCACAGAGTCCCAGAATGGTCTGGCTTGGAATGGATCTTAAAGCTCATTCCCTTCCACCCCTGCCATGGCAGGGACACCTTCCACTGTCCCAGGCTGCTCCCAGCCCTGTCCAGCCTGGCCTTGGGCACTGCCAGGGATGCAGGGGCAGCCCCAGCTGCTCTGGGCACCCTGTGCCAGGGCCTGCCCACCCTGCCAGGGAACAATTCCTGATTGCCAAGATCCCATCTAACCCTACATGTTTGAGCTGTATTTTCCCATTCCTCCTGCCAGGTGTGGGTTCCCAATGCTCTGCTGTGTAGGTTGGGTTCCCAAACTGGAGGGTCTGGGGAGTAAGAGGGAGAATGGGGAGCATCAGCAGGGCAGAGGCAGCACCCTCACATCTTCCCTGTGTGTGGAGCAGCAATGCAGGATGAGTTTGGGATGCCGCTACAGGAGCAGAGCCTGAGGACCCCCCCAGCCTCCTGTGTGGGTCAGGCCCCTCAGGCTCTGCCCATGGCCCTGCTCTCTCTGCAGGTTTGTCCGGGGGGCTGGGCCGGAGCAGCGTCTCCTCAGGAACGAGCGAGATAAAGAGGGAGGAGAAGGAGGATGAGGAGAACACGTCGGTGGCAGATAACTCAGAAGAGGAGAAGAAGGAGCTGAAACCCTCCCGGAACAGAACAAGGTGCTCTTTGAACAGGTCTCTCCCTTCACTTTCTCTGTTCCCAGGCCAGGGCTGTTTGGGCTGGGCTCCAGCTGCCAGGAACCGCCAGGCACTGGGCTTGGCCTGGTTTGGCCTGGGGTCACCCTGTGCACAGCCCCCCAGCCCTGCCCACCCTGGAGCCTGGTGTGGTCTCACACAGCCTGGGCTCCTACTACTGCCCCAGGGGGAGGGGTCTCTGCCACCCTCCTGCTGGCTCCTGTCCCTGTGGCCTCAGGGCATCCTCATGCTCCTAAAGCAGAGGGATGCACCTCAGCCCCCACCTGCATGTGCAGGGAAGGAGCCAGTGCTCAGCCCCAGTCAGACACAGTTTGACCCCCTCTCTGCCTTGGGGCGTCTCTGCTGTCTGCTTTGGGCTCCTGTGTCCTCCGTCACATCCAGCCAGAGGAGTGGCAGTGGCTCAGGTGCAGCCTTGCCAACAGCTCGGAGACCTCAGCAGGGTGATGGTGCCCAGAGAGGCAGCACCAGCCCCACTCCTGCCCTGGAGGCAGAGGGCTGCATCTTCTCAAATTCCAGCTGGGGATTCCAGTGTTGGCCTTCACCTTGTCTGGGCCACCCTGCACACTCCTGGCAACAAGCTCAGGTTTTAATCACATTGCGTGTTCTTTCTTTGCTGTTTAAAACCAAAAGAAAACAAAAAAGAGGCAGAAGAAGAGCTTTAAGTGGTTGTGTCCAAAGCCCCTGCGTGTCCCTGCCCGTGGCACAGGCCAGCAGGCCCTGGCAGGGCGCACGGGGGGCTCTCACCTCGCTGCGTCACCGTGTGTTTCTTGTCTGTGAGTTGACCAGTGCTGAGAGTGCACACGAGGAATGTCCCTGTCTCGTTCTTATTTTAAACCATTAGTCAAGATGAGGATGAGGAGGACGATCTTCTTCCCCCAGAGCAAAAAGCCGAGAGAGAGAGAGAAAGGAGGGTCGCCAATAATGCCCGTGAGCGCCTGCGGGTTCGTGACATCAACGAGGCCTTTAAGGAGCTCGGACGCATGTGCCAGCTGCACCTAAACAGCGAAAAACCGCAGACCAAACTGCTAATCCTACACCAGGCCGTATCAGTCATACTGAACCTGGAGCAACAAGTTAGAGGTCAGTGAGGGTCCCGGAGTGGTGATATTTTACGTACCTGATCGGCACGGGGCTGTCTGTCTGTCTGTCTCCTGTGACGTGCTGTGGTGCCTCGCACTGTCTCTCTCCCCGGTGGCCTTGGGGAATAACCCAAGGCTGTCGATGTCCTTTTAAATTTTTTTTTTTTTTTTTTTGCATCCATCCCTGCTGTTCTCTCCTTTGTCCCCCGCTGCCACCGCGTGTGCTGCATGCTGGTCCCCGTGGGGACACCCGTGCCATGTCCTGCTTCCCCGCAGCCAGGAGTGCTCAGTGCTTGGCCAGCAGTGACAGAAAGCCCACTAGAGAATCTCCCAGAGGGGTCCAGCTCTGCCGTCTCCAAGGGCTGCTCTGAGCACAGAGCCCGTTCCTTTCCCCTCGGTGTGCCTGATGGGGCTCTGTGCTGCTGTCCCCCCAGTGCGGCGCCTGGCAAAGCCCTGGGGCACGGGAGCTGTGCGAGGGCAGCGGGATGCCCGGGCTGAGCAGCCCTC
>VZSJ01005483.1:0-13494 GCA_013398405.1 Pheucticus melanocephalus | reverse complement strand
TCCCCCCTCCCCACCTGATCTCGTTGACACGGGGCAGGGGGTGCATCACCACCATCCTCTCCTTGGCCCGGGTCATGATGTGGGGTGTGAGGATGAACTTCCCGAAGCACTGAGGGAATGCACAAGGCCCTGAGCGGGGCAGGGGGGTGCCTGGGCCCCCCGAGGGCAGCAGGAGCCGGGCTCCCCTCACTCACAGCCTCGTAGTCCTCGGCCCGCTGGAAGCGCTCCTTCTGGATGCGGGTCACGTAGAGCACGTCCGTGTCCGGCAGCGCCTCCTCGATGCTCCCAAACTCCTCCTGCACGGCACCGTGAGGTTGGGGGGGACACAGGGCCAGAGAGTGTGTGTGGGGGCACCCCCCCAGCCCGCCCCTCACCTGCTGGATGCCCCTGGAGGCCACGAAGCCGGTGATGTCGGCGGGCATGCGGAGCTCGGGCGGGGTGACGTAGCGCAGGTGCACGCGGTACAGGGTGAGCAGGCGGGCCAGGGAGTGCACCGTGCGCCCGTGCTTCAGGTCACCCACCATGGTGATCTGGGGACAGCGGTCAGCCCGGCCTGCCCGGGCCCCCCCGAGCCCCCGGCCGTGGCTCTGGCCCCCCAGCTCACCGTCATGCCATTGACGGTGCCCAGCTCCTCGCGGATGGTGAAGATGTCCAGCAGCGCCTGCGTGGGGTGCTCGCCCACGCCGTCCCCCGCGTTGATCACCGGCTTGCGGCAGTGCCTGGCGGCCAGCTGGGCAAGGCAGGAGGCAGGGCAGGTGAGCGCAGGCAGGATGCAATTCCCATGGCCCCAGGGCAGCAGGAGACCGCCCGGCCCAGCTGGGGACATCACCATCCCTGCCCGCCCTTGGGGCAGCGTCCCCGGTGCCTCCAGAGCAGGAGGCGGCCGCCCCGAGCCCCGCTCACCTCGACAGCGCCGGGCTGGGGGTGCCGCAGCACCAGCACGTCGGCGTAGCAGCACATGGTCTGCACGGAGTCGGCCAAGGACTCGCCCTTCTGCACCGAGGAGGTGGCCTCGCAGAAGGACAGCACGGAGCCTCCCAGCCGGCTCATGGCTGCCGCGAAGGAGCTGCTGGTGCGCGTGCTCGCCTCGTAGAACATGCTGGCCATCACCTTCCCCTGCCGGGCCAGGCTGTCAGCTCGGGGAGCCCCGGCACCGGGCCTGGCACGGGGCTCCCTCGGGGTGCGTGGGGGACAGGTGAGTGCTCCAGGCACGGCTCACCTTGAGGATGTCCAGGCTGCGCTCCTTCTGCACCAGCATGCGCAGCGTGTGTGCCACGTTGAACAGGTGGGACAGCTGTGGGGACGGGTGGCACCGGGGCTCAGCAGGGGCACAGGAGGCACCACAGCCCCCAGGGCCCCCTGCCCGCCCGGCTGGGCACCTGCTCCTTGGAGAACTGCCGCACAGAGAGGACGTGCTGCCCGACCAGGGGGTGCAGCAGCGGGGAGGTCTGGAAGTGGGGGGCGCGCTGAGGGGACGTCTGGCGTGGGACAGGGCCCAGCGGGTGGAAGTGGCTGTCCTGGATCACTGCTGAATCTGTGGCACCAAGAGGAGCCAGTAAGCCCACGGGGGTGCCCTGAGCAGCCCAGCCACCAGCCACAGACCCTGGATCCCCGCTGTGGGCCCCTGCTGCACTCACCCGGTTCCGCTGCCTTCCTGCCGCCCTTCTCACGAGCGTCCTCAGCTGGGTGCGAGAGGGGAGCAGGGGTGTTAGGGATGTCGGGAGAGGTGGCACCCCGGGCCCTGCTCTTGTCCCAGCATGCTGCCAGTGTGGCACAGCCCTGCTGGCACTTGGCAGCATCAGGTGAAACCGAGATGTGCTCGATGCCAGGGTGATGGTGAACCAGACAGGCAGTCCAAGCCCCACGTTGTGCTGTGACCCTCTCCCTGCTCACCCCGCAGTTCCCAGCTGGCCACCCCCCAGGTCACACTGGCAGTGAGGTCCCCGAGGTGCCACGCAGGCTGGGGCAGGAGGGAGCGGGCGGCACGGCCGTGCCCCGTCCTACAGCGCCCAGCCCTGGTGCTGGGTGCCACAAGGGCCCATGGGGGGCACGCAGGCAGCCCGGGGCCTGCAGGGCACCTGGGGGAGGGGATGCACTCGTGGGCCGCACGTGGTGCCAGCAGCGAGCCCCCCCGACATTACCGGTGCCTCGGGCGCCCGGGCGGTGCGCGGCTCCCAGCCTCCGGAACGCTGAACGGGACACAAGGGCTGGCGTCAGCGGGGCCGCCCCGCCTCGGTCCCAGCCCCGGCCCCCAGGAGCGTGCCCGCTGCCGGCCCACCCCCCTACCTGGCAGCTCGGGGTCCGAGGCTCGGTGGACGCGGGGTGGGAGGTGGAAGCGCGTGTCACCCGCGGGGCCGGGCCGGCGCGGGCTGGGGGCCCGTCCACGCAGCGCGTCACCAGCCACGGGCCGCGCCTGCTCGGGGGGCTGCAATGAGAGACCAGGCTGGAGCTAGGGCACAGAGGGACCCCTGCCAGATCTGTGCACCCCAGTACCTTCACAGTCTCCTTGCTGGGGGCAACGTGTGGCAGCGGTGCCGCTCCTGAGGTCCACTTCCTCACATCCTGTCCGTAGCCAGGGGGCACCAGCACCTGCAGCCACGGCAAGGATGGGATTAGGGAAATGGGGCCAGCACGGGGAGACCCCCTCTGTGATGGGAGACACCCTCAACACAGGAAGGAAAGGAGCCAGGACTTTACCTGTCCATCGATGTAGGCAACCTCCCCACGCAGGACCACCCTGCGCACTGTGCCCTTGACCTGCATGCCCTCAAAGGGGGTCCAACGGGCCTTGGAGAACACCGTGCTGCTGGGGATGATCCACTCCTGCTCCAGGTCCACCTGCCAGGACAGCGGGTCAGAGGCGGAAGGATGGGGGCTGCACCTGGGGTGGGAGGGCAAGGACACACCTCCACATAGGTGTCCTCCTGAGCAGGCAGCCCAAAGATCTTGCGAGGGTTCTCGTAGAGGCGCTGCACGATGTCCTCCAGGCTGAGCCTCCCCTCAGAGACGGCCGTCAGCAGCAGTGGCAGCATGGTCTCCAGGCCAGGGTACCCAGGGGGAGGCTCCTGCCCCTGCTTCTCCTCCAGCGTGTGGGGAGCTGCGGGATGGGGCTGTTACCAGGGCTGTCCCCACCGCTTTCCCCATGGCCACCATCCCTGGGGACTAACCGTGGTCAGTGGCAAAGCAGTCGATGATGTCCATGTTCTCCCAGAGCGCCTCCACGTCCTGGCGGGTGCCCAGCTCCGGCCGCACGGCTGCGCGGCCCTTCCCCAGGCGGCCCAGGTCGTCCTGGCTCAGGAAGAGGTGGTGCGGGGCCACCTCGCACGTCACCGGGATCCCCCTCTGCTTGGCCGCCTTGATGAGCAGGATCTGGGGCAGCCGTGGTTAGTGGGTGCTGTGCTGTGATTTCATGGTTTACCCCAGAAGCCAGGTCCCTCCCCTAAGATTCCCTGCCAGGTGTGTCAGGCACCTCCTTTCCCCTCCCTGACCCCTCCCAGCACTGTCTGTCAGTCCTGGCATTCCAGAAGGGCGTTCAGTGATTGGCAGATTCAAAGGATGCCCTCCACCCCTGGGGGGCATTGGGCCATCCAGGTGTCCTTTGTCCCTTTGTCCCTCCCCTCCTGTCCCTGCTTGGTGGCTCCCTGCCCCTTCCCTGCCCCTCTTCCCCGGGGTTAAAGGAGCAGCAGCCACGGGCTCAGGGAGTTCTGTTGGAGCTGGTGCTGCATTCAGAGGCCTGTGGGCCAGAATAAAGCTCTGCATCCAAACCCTCCAGCAGAACCGACTCCTTTCCTTCACCATCGCCTTAAAGCTTCTCCACAGAGGTAAACCTGAAGAGTTAACCCCACCACCACTGGAGCCCCGGCATGCCTGGACTTATCTCCAAGTGGCCAGCTGCAGCACCCAGGCAGCCAAAGGTGTCTCTGGGGTGAAACACCACAGTGCCACTATTTGGTCCAGACGCAGGGCCAGACAAGCCAAGGCACGTCCCATCCCGTCCCATCTGGCAATACTGGTCATATTCCAGTAAGTGGGGAACCCACAGGGCCCCGTGCTCCATGCCTGGAGCCCAGAGCTCGCCCTGCTCACCTCCTCCCTGCGGGCCACGTGGCAGATGTGGACGGGGCGCTGGTACAGCTGGGCCACCATCAGCACGGCGGCCACCGTCTGCCGCTCGGCGTGCGCCACGATGGGCAGGTGCCGCGGCCACTGCTCCAGGTGCTGGGGGGACAGGGCCGGTGGGCACCGGAGCCAGGAGCCATCTGCCCCGTGCCAGCCCCTGCCCCCCTGCTCACCTCCATCCACAGCGACACGTCGTCCATCCGCAGGCTGGAGAAGGTGTCATTCAGGTACATCTTGAGCCCGGCGGCTGCCCCAGCCAGGGGGCCCAGAGTGCCAGCATTGTCCAGGGAAGCCCCCAGGAAGAGAGCAAAATCGCAGCGGGCCCCAGCCTCAGCCAGCTGCACGACAAGAGGCAGTGGGTGCTGTGGTGGGACCAGCCCTGCCACCAGCAAAGAGCCCACCATAGACAGTGAGCCCACCATGGATGTGAGCCCACCATGGATGTGAGCCCACCACGGATGTGAGCCCACCACGGCTGGCACAGGAAGGGATGGGAGCACCAGGCTGGCAGCAGCTCCTCACCTTCTGTGCCAAGGCAAAAGAGGTGGCATCGGTGACAGCAGGGCTGGTGTTGGGCATGGCACACACCATGGTGACACCCCCGGCCAGGGCGGCCGCCGTGCCTGATGCAAAGTCCTCCTTGTGGGTGCCACCCGGCTCACGGAGGTGGACGTGGACATCGATCAGGCCTGGGGAGTGTCAGTGTCAGCACTGGCAGCTGCTGGCCACAGGGAACGTGAGGGACAAGACCATTCCCCCAGTGCAGCATGGAAACATCTCCACAGCGCCTGCAGATGTGCCCAGCCCAGCTCCCATCACTGTCCCCATTCCATGCTGTGCCCTGGGGCCACCGAACACCCACCTGGCAGACGGATGAGCTTTTGGGACGTCATGCAGTCCACGTGCATCTTCAGCGGGGGGGCTGCCCCAATCTGGCCCAGTGCCTGCAGGAAGAGCAGCCGTGAGGCAGGACCCAGGGGCAGGAGCAGGGCCCAGGGTGATGACGCCTGTCCGAGGTGCCCCCCAAAACCAACCCCCGCACAGTGCCACCCACACACAGAGCCTGCCCCGCAGCAGGGCTTCTGCAACCCTACTTTGCTCCCTTTCCTTGCACCCACGGTGCCCGGGTGCCTGAGCCCACCTCTACGAAGAGCTTTGTGCACTTGATGTCGATGATGAGGGGCACGGAGTAGTCGACAGCCAGGCGCCGGGTGCGGTAGCCCTTGGTGACGAAGGAGGAGAGGCGGCGGCCCCCCGAGTTGCGCATGGACAGGTTAATGACCATCTCAAAGTGGTTCTCGGCCAGGTAGTCCAGGATGCTGCGCTGGCTCTCCCGGGCTCCAGCCTCGCTGCTGTCAGCCTCCTCAAAGTGCCAGTCCACAGCCTTCACCTGCAGGCAGAGACCCCGTCAGGGCCCTGCAGCACCCCGGCAGTGACCTGGCCCCGCAGTGAGGCCCCCAGCCCTGACCTTGATGCCATGCTCGGTGTAGAAGTCGGCGGTGCCAAGGCTGGCATACAGGTTGTAGCCGAGGCTCTCCAGCGTCCGCACCGTGGGCAGCAGCTCACTCTTGTTCTGGAACCAAGCAGGGCCGGTCAGAGGGCAGAGAGGGAACCTCAGCCTCGCAGCAGCTTGACCCCACGGACCTTGTAGCTGCCGATGGTCAGCAGAATGTTCTTCTTGGGGATCTTGAAGCCGGTGCTGAGCATGGCCTTCAGGTACGCCTCGCAGCGGTTCTCCCCAAAGCAGGCAACCTCGCCCGTGCTGGTCATCTCCACACCCAGCACCACGTCAGCGCCCGCCAGGCGTGAGAAGGAGAACTGGGGCACCTGAGGGCAAGGGGATGCTCAGGGACTGCCTGGCCCTGCACGCCAGCCTGACCCCATGGCCCCCAGCTCACCTTGACACCAACGATGCCTGTGCCTGTCATCAGCCCCACCGGCTCCACATCCTCACCCATGATCACCTGGCTGGCCAGAGCCACCAAGTCCACGCCCAGGGTCTTGGAGACGAAGGGGAAGGAGCGGGAGACACGAACATTGCACTCTATCACCTTCAGCTGGTCATCCTGGAGAGAGGGGACAGGATGAGGCAGGGCTGGGGATGTGAGCTGTTCTCCCCTGGCCGTGCAGCCCCAGTCCCAGGTACCTTGGCGATGAGCTGCAGGTTGAAGGGCCCTGTGACCTGCAGCTCCTGCCCAATGGCGTGGACAATGGCCTTGATGCGCTCCAGCGTCTTGGGGGTGATGTCCTGCGGGGGGGTCACCAGTGTGGCGTCACCCGAGTGCACCCCAGCGTTCTCCACGTGCTCCGAGATGGCGATGGCCACCACCACGCCGTCACAGGCCACCGCGTCCACGTCGATCTCCTGTGAGCAGAACGTGGTCACAGCCCGTCCCTGGGCTGGGGGGCTGCGGCTTTCAGGGGCACCCCAGGGCTGGAGCAGCCTCCTGGACGGACCTTGGCCTCCTGGATGAACTTGGAAATGACAACAGGCTGCTCCTTGGACACAGCCACAGCGTTGCTCAGGAACTTCTCCAGGTCGCTGTCCGAGTACGCCACGTTCATGGCAGCCCCGCTCAGCACGTAGGAGGGGCGCACGACACACGGGTACCCCACCTTGCAGCAGAAGTGCTTGGCTGACTGTGGGACAGAAGGAACTCAGCACACACACACAGCCACCCTGGGGCGGCCCTCTCCTGTTCGCTGGGCCCACCTCCATGTTGGAGAGCTCCTTCCAGAGGGGCTGGCTGATGCCGATGGAGTCGAGCAGGCGGGAGAACTTGAAGCGGTTCTCGGCGGAGTCGATGGCCTCCGGGGAGGTGCCCAGGATGCGGCACTGCTGCCGGTGCAGGGCCATGGCGATGTTATTGGGCAGCTGCCCGCCCATGGACAGGATCACACCCTCGGGGTTCTCCAGCTCATAGATGTCCATCACCACCTGCAGCACGGTGCGGGGCAGGGGCAGGGCTGGCACGGAGCCATGGCAGCCCTCACCCAGCCCCACAGCTGGCAGGCCCCAGCCCCCTCACCTCAAAGGAAATCTCGTCAAAGTAGAGGCGATCACACATGTCATAGTCTGTGCTCACTGTCTCAGGGTTGTAGTTCACCATGATTGTCTTGAAGCCCATCTATTGGGGGTGGGACAGGTGAGCCCACAGCTCCCAACCCCTACCCAGCCTCGTCCTCTGAGCAGGGACACCCACCCCTCACTCCACAGGGAGCTGGGGCCCGCCTGACCTTGCGGAGCTCCTGGATGCAGCCAACAGCACACCAGTCAAACTCCACGCTGCTGCCGATGCGGTAGACGCCAGAGCCGATGACCATGACGTGGGGCTCACGGAAGGCCAGGTCGTGCTCAGAGCCGTTGTAGGTCAGGTACAGGTAGTTGGTTTGGGCTGGCCACTCTGCAGCCACGGTGTCGATCTGCTTCACCACCGGCAGGATCTTCAGGTCGCGCCGCATCTTCCGCACGGCCAGCTCGGTGCTGCACAGAGCTGGGTGAGCGCCAGGAGCGAGGCAGGGAGCAGAACAGGGCCGTCCCCTCCCCGTCTCACCTGAGCACGGCCAGGGCCACCTGCTTGTCGGAGAAGCCGAGCTGCTTGGCACGCTGGAGCACGGCGGGGGGCATGGTGCCCTGCTGGCCGCGGTAGGACTCCAGCAGCACCGCGTGGTCCGTGATGTTCTTCATCTTGTGCAGGAACCAGCGGTCAATCTTGGTCAGCTCGTAGAGCCGCTCGATGGAGTACCCGGCCCGCAGCGCCGCCGCCAGCACGAAGATCCGCTTGTCCGTCGGCGTCTCCAGCTCCTGCCAGGCCAAGGGTTGAGGGTGGCTGAGGGGGGCAGGTGGCCACCTCTCCCCCCAGAACGGCACAGCCAGCACCAGTGCTCACCACGTCCGAGACCGGCTTCACCGTGTGATCAAAGCCCACGCAGTTCTCGTCCACCATCCTCAGCGCCTTCTGGAACGCCTCCTCAAAGTTCCTCCCAATGGCCATGACCTCCCCTGCAGAAGGTGGGGTGAGCAGGCAGATCCTGTGCCCGCCACGTGCCCCACCAGTGCCATCCCCCTGCGCTCACCCACGCTCTTCATGGAGCTGCCAATCTTGGTGGTGACACGCAGGAACTTGCTGAGGTCCCAGCGCGGGATCTTCACCACGCAGTAGTCCAGGCTGGGCTCAAAGCTGGCCGTGGTGGAGTTGGTGACGGAGTTCCTGAGGAGGGGACGGGGTCAGCAGCTGGGGCCATCCCACCAGCGCAGCACCCTGTCCCACAGTGTGCTGGTACCTCACCTGAGGAGGGGCAGGGGGATGCCCAAGGCGAGCTTGGCAGCCACATAGGCCAGCGGGTAGCCAGTGGCCTTGCTGGCCAGGGCCGAGCTGCGCGAGAGCCGGGCGTTCACCTCGATGATGTAGTACTGTGGGCAGCAGGCGGGCAGGGTCAGTGGGTGCCGTGCAACAGGCCAAGCCAGGGACACGGTGACACTGCCAGACCCACGGTGTCCCAGAGATGCTGCAGCACAGGGGCCTGCTGTGGCACAGCCTCGTGGGACAGCTGGGGCAGGACACAAATCCCCCAGGCTGAGGCTGGCCGGGACTGGGAGAGGGAGCCAGAACACACAGGGGGCTGCAAGTACCTGCTCTGACTCAGGGTTCAGGGCAAACTGGATGTTGCACTCGCCCACGATGCCCAGGTGCTGCACCACCTTGATGGCTGTGCGCCTCAGCATGAAGTACTCGGTGTCATTGAGGGTCTGGCTGGGTGCCACCACAATGGACTCGCCCGTGTGGATCCCCAGTGGGTCCAGGTTCTCCATGTTGCACACCTGGCAGCAGAGGGGTCACTGCTCCATGTGCTGTCCCTGGTGCATTCCTCCCAGTTCCCAGCACATCCTCCCCTGCCCAGCCAGGACAGGAATGCACGGGGTGTCCCACGGGGCGGACACCCAGCATAGGGTGCAGGGCTCTGCTCACAGGCTGCAATTCCCAATGGCACACAGCAGCTGTGCCAGCACCACCACAGGCACTGGGGAGCCCTCCCCCAGGGACAAGGTGCAGCATGAGCCCCCAGCCCCTGCCCCACGTCCATCTCTCTGCAGCAGCCCAGGGCCTCCCTCCATCCCGTACCGTGATGCAGTTGTTGTAGGCATCCCGCACCACCTCGTACTCAATCTCCTTCCAGCCTTTCAGGGACTTGTCCACCAGCACCTGGGAGGTGTGGGTGAAGGCCTGGCTCACCAGAGCCACCAGCTCCTCCCTGTTGTTGGCAAAGCCGGAGCCCAGCCCTCCCAGGGCGTAGGCAGAGCGCACCAGCACCGGGTACCCCAAGCGCTCAGCTGCTGCCTGTGCCTGCAGGGAGCAATGGGGTCAGGAGGAGGAAGGGCAGGAACAGCAAGGGTCAGGAACAGGAGGGACAGGACCCTGCCCGGCCCCACAGCCCCCCTGAGCACCCCAGACCTGCTCCAGGGAGGCAGCAGCCTCACTGGGCGCCACGTGCTCCCCGATCTCCTCCATCTTCTCCACAAAGACCTTGCGATCCTCTGTCATCTCAACGGAGGCCACGGGGGTGCCCAGCACCCGCACGCGGTACCGCTCCAGGACACCTGCCTTGGTCAGCTCCACGCCACAGTTAAGGGCTGTTTGCCCCCCGAAGGTCAGCAGCACCCCATCAGGCCGCTCGTTCCGGATCACCTGCGGGCACGGCGAGGTGGGACAGAAGCCACGGTGGGTCCTGTGCTTTCCAGCTGCCTCCTCGCCTGTGCTGCCCGCCAAGTGCCTTCCAACCACACCCAGCCCTACCTGCACCAGGCTCTGGGCCATCCCCCAGCCCAGCCCCACCCTGACCCCCCAGCTCTGCCATCCCTGCATTCCCAAGTCGCCCTCTCCCAGCGAGCATCCCGGTGCTCACCTGGGTGACGTACTCAGGGGTGATGGGCAGGAAGTACACCTTGTCTGCCAGTCCCTTGGAGGTCTGCACGGTGGCGATGTTGGGGTTGATCAGCACCGTCTGGATGTTCTCCTCCTTCAGCGCTTTGATGGCCTCACGGGGAGCAGAGGGGTCACTGCTGGCGGCCCTGGGTCCCTGCGGCCACTACCACCCCCCTGCCCTGGGCTCGGCACTCACCTGTGACCCTGAGTAATCAAACTCTCCTGCCTGCCCAATGGAAAGGCCGCCAGAGCCCAAGATCAGCACCTTGCGGGGCCGGGCTGCCTCCGAGTCCCCCGCTGGTGCCTTGCCGTAGGTGAGCCACTCCTGCAGGCGCTCCCGCACTGGGGGGGGATGATGTGGCACGCTGGGGACAGGGCTGGGGACATGCACAGCCCCATCCTGCAGCCCTTGGCCCACGGTCCAGCTGTCCCTCACACTCACACCCACCTGTCCGGGCGCTGCCCTGCCCGTCCCGCAGGTCCCGTGCCGCCTCCACGAAGACATCAAAGAGACCCTCCAGGTCCGTGGGGCCGGCGCAGTGCTCGGGGTGGAACTGGACACTGTGCAGGGGGTCAGGCACCGCACACCCCCCAGCCCCCCAGCCCCCTGCTGCGGCCCCAGGCCCACCTGAAGAAGGGCTTGTTCTGGTGGACGAGGCCCTCGTTGGAGGCGTCGTTGGCGTTGGTGAAGAGCGGCAGCCAGCCCGGCGGGAGGCTGCCCGCCTGCACGGCGAAGCCGTGGTTCTGCGCCGTGATGAAGCAGCGCCGCGTGTCCTCGTGCACGCACGGCTGGTTGTGCCCGCGGTTCCCGTACCTGGGGAGGTATGGAGCTATGATTTTTTCTGAAAAGTCCTTTCCCTAGGATTTTTTCTCCTGAGAAGCTGAGAGGCCTCAGGAACAGAATGCAAACAATGGTTATCTGCTGCTGTGGGATGCAACAGGTGCATCTGGGATTGGCTCATGTGGTTGTTTCTAATTAATGGCCAATCACAGTCCAGCTTGTCTGGACTGTCTCAGTCAGTCACAAGCCTTAGGATTTCATCAGAAGGCTGGCTAAGAATAGAAAAAGAATTATCACTTTCTTCTATTCTTTTAGTATAATTTTAATTTAATATATATCATAAAATAATAAATCAGCCTTCTGAAACATGGAGTCAGATTCTCTTCCCTCATCCTGGGACCCCTGTGAGCACCATCACAAAGGTACACACACAGCTGTCAGCCAGCCCCACAGCCGGGAGCCCTGCACTCACTCTGGAGCCACACTTGTTGCAGTCCTTTTGGGGGATCCCGGGGAGCCCCCTAAACTGTGTGTTCACTGGTAGCAGCAGGCAGGCAAGGACTCCCACGGCTTCTGAGGGTGCTAATTAGATGAGGGTGCTAATTACTGGGGGTCCCAGCCCCGGGAGCAGCATGGTTTCTGAGGGAGAAGGGGGAGGGAGGGGAGACAGGGAGAGCCTAGGGAGAAAAGGGCCAAGAGAGGAAAAGGCCAAGACAGACTCTGGTCTCCCTTGCACAGCCCAACAGGGAGACTCAAAGTGGGCACGGAATAAGACTTGGGCCAATGGGGTTGCAGATCCATGATACTTTAGGAGAGGATCACAGGCTTGGAATAAACCCTACATTTTCAAGGGGTGAGACTGAGCATCCCATTTAACCAAAATGTAACACCACACCCACTCACTTCATCTTGTAGGTAGAGGCACCGAGGGCCAGGGCAAGCAGCTGGTGGCCCAGGCAGATGCCAAAAATGGGCTTGGGCTGGGGTGCATCCAGCAGCTGGCGTAGGCTGGACACTGTCTCCTGGCAGAGCTGTGGGTCTCCTGGGCCATTGCTGATGAACAGCCCATCAAAGTCTGTGTCAAGAGAGCAACAGGGTCAGACTGGGCTCCTCAGCCCCTCAGCATTACAGAAGGGTCCCCAAGGCCTACACAGGCTCACTGCAGGCACTCCTGGCAGAGAAGCACCCTGAGCCTGTGGCTCCCCAGACACACCAGCAGGGTTAAACCAAGGTGTTCTGACCCCACAACACCCATTCAGGTGGCAGCAAGGCCCTGCCAGTCCCCTATGGTTCCCCGAGCTGCACCAATACCACAGTCCAGAGTCCCTCATGCCAACCACAGCAAGGCATCCCGAGCCCATGGCTCCTGTGGTGCCACACTGAGGGCCCGAGCCCCAAAGCCCCCAGGAATGACGGCACCGAGGCTCTCCACCCCACAGGACACAGGTGAGCAGGACACAGGCGCCTGCTGTCCCCAGCACTGAACATGCAGACAGGGCCAGACCCCATTCCTCCCACCCCCCCATGGGATCCCAGACTGTCCCCAACCTCTGCCACCTCACCTGCAGGGTCCAGCGGGTGGTCCCAGGGCACCACAGTGACAGCGGCCCCCCGCCTGCACAGGCACCGTATCTGGTTGTTCTTGAGGCCGCAGTCGAGGGCGGTGACACGCAGGGACCCGCCCGGGTTGAACGCTCGCGGTGCCTGCGGGAGGGGAGCGGAGCGGATTGCCCGGGTGCTGCTGGGGCCAGGCCCCACAGCCAGGGCCTGCACTGCCCCTCCGCAGCCCCCGGCCCCGCTCAGACCCCAGCACACCTTCAGCGACACCTCCTGCACCAGGTGCTTCGTGTTGGGGTCCTCAAAGGAGACGCTCCCCTCGGGGGTCCCATCCGGCACCAGCTTCCCCAGCAGCGTCCCCTTCTCGCGGATCTTCTTGGTCAGCGCCCGGGTGTCCACCCCTGCGAGTGGGCTGTGAGACACAGCCCCACGGCCCCAGCCCACCCCAGCAGGACCCTGTGCCCCAGCAGCATCATCGCCCCCAATTCCAACAGAGGGTCCAAGCCCAGGCGGGCAAAATTCAACAGAGACGGGTCTGCTCAGAATTTGCAGGCCCACAGCCCCCACCCCAGTCTGCTGTCTCCCCGGTCCCACCTTCCAGCCCGGGGATGTTCTGCTCCTTCAGCCACTGGTCCAGGGACTGGGATGCGCTCCAGTGGCTCGGGGTCTCTGAGCACTCGCCCACCACCAGCGCGGCCACGTGGATCTTGCTGGACTCAAACCACTGCAGGGACAGAGGGTGAGCAGGGCAAGGCAGAGGGGCACCAGCCCAGGAGAAACCCCATGGAACACAGACCCCATTCCCAGAGCACAGGACCAGCCCTCCCACTGCTGGGCTGCCACTTGCCCACACCTATCACAGCAAGGCTGAGCCTTAGTCCAGCCAAGTCCCCGTTTCAGGGACCCCAGAATGGGGTGCTCAGGCCCCCACAGCGCTGCTGGACCGCAGCCCACTGCCTCATGCCAACACAGCTCACGCCACGGGAGCCTCAGCCTGGCACAGCTGCAGCACGAACCAAGCCCATGGGGAAGCACCACTGCCACCGGCCACATCGGTTTGTCCCGTGCCATGGGATCAGGGCACTGGCTCCCAGAAGCACGGGCCACAGCACA
>VZSJ01005482.1:59456-87775 GCA_013398405.1 Pheucticus melanocephalus | reverse complement strand
CCAGCACTGCCCTCAGCACTGCCCTCAGCACTGCCCTCAGCACTGCCACCAGCACTGCCACCAGCACTGCCCTCAGCACTGCCCTCAGCACTGCCCTCAGCACTGCCCTCAGCCTGCCCTGGCCGCCAGGGCTGCATTCCCCGGGCTCTGGCAGGGTGTGAGCCCGGGGGCTGGGGCTGCTCATGGCTCTGGGGCTGTGATCTGTGCAGACAGGCGGCAGTAGGAGCAGGTGACCCCGGGGCACGCAGCCCGCCCTCTTTTTGTGCTCTGGAACAAGAAAACCGTGGCCCAGAAGGGGCTGGTTGAGGCTCGGGGGCAGCTGTGTCACCTGTGGGCCTGCTGGCAGATCTGTGACATCTGCAGTGTCATGGGAGCTCCTCTGGCTCCAGCTGTTTCCTGATCCCCAAACAGAGCAGAGGGGCAGGCTGGAGCCACCTGGGCACCCCAGACCTCGGGAATGTGGGCTGCAAACCTGGGGATGGGGGCACCGATGCTCAACCCGCGTTCCCAAAGCATGGAGGGGTCTGCAGAGGCTGCTGGTGTCCCCACAAATATTTTAGGACAGGAAGAAACAGCCTCTAATTGTGCCAGGGAAGGTTTAGGTTGGATATTATGGAAAATTTCTTCATGGAAAGGGTGGTCAGGCAGTGGAGTAGTCTGCCCAGGGCAGTGGTGGAGTCACCATTCCTGGATGTGGATGTGGCACCTGGGGACCTGGGTTAATGGTGGGCTTGGAAGAATAGTTGGATTTGATGATCTTAGAGAGCTTTTCCAACCCTAGTGGTTTTCTGATTCTGTGACTCCATCCCCTCCCCAGATCACTCTCCTGGAGTGGGAAACTCTTTTTCAGACCTTTTTCAGCTGCAGAACCCTGGGCTTGCCTCAGCCTCCCCCCTTTGGCCTCAGCTCTGCTCCAGCCTGAGCTGCAGACACTGAGGGGCTCCACTGCTGGTGCACCCCAACGCTGCATTTCCCCATCACCTGCCACAGGAGAGACTGAAACTGAGATTCTGCCATTGTGGGCTGGCAGGACAGAGGCACTGAGGGAGCTGGGGAGCTGCACAGCTGCATGCAGCACTGCAGACCTGCCTGGGGGTGCTGCCTGCCTCAGTTTCCCCCTCTGTGGTGAGGGGACAGCTGTTCCCAGCTGTTTGCAGGAGGCATTGCTGCCATGCAGGCACTGGAGCAGGGGCTGAGCTGAACAGAGATCACAGAGTGGTTTGGGTGGGAAAGGATCTTAAAACCATCCATGGGCATGAGCAGGGCACCTTCCACTACCCAGGGTGCTCCAAGCCCTGTCCAACCAGCCTTGGACAGGGATCCAGGGGCAGCCACAGCTTCTCTGGGAGGTTGTGTAAGGGTAAATGGGTGACTTTAGCACTCCAAGTCCTTGATAGAGGCCCCATGACCACACTGGGAAGGGCTCTGATTTTCCTGTGTCCCCTCCCAGATGGGACAGGGCTGGTGTGGGAGCAGAGGGAGCTCCAGCACTGCTCTGCTGCGCAGCCCCTGTCCCAGGGGCACAGGGGCACAGAAGGGCTGCCCTGGCTCTGCCTGGTGCCTGGGGACCGTGGCTGCTGGGGGTGGGTGTGCTTTGGGTCAGGACATGGCAAGAATGGGATCAAGCTGCTAAAAATGTCCTGTGAGAGAGAAAGGGGAGCCCACAGCTCCCTCAGAAGGGCCGCAGGTACCTGGAGCCTGTGTGCTGGCAGCCAGGGGCAGACATCCTTCCTGGCTGGGTTCCTCTTTGGAAACATCAGGGTTTGGGGTTTCATCCCTCTGTTTGGGGAGGATTTTGGGGGTTCAGCATTACCACCCTGGGCAGAGGGGCCACTCCTGCACATGTCACCTTCCCTTTCCCCACTGGGGTTCTCCTGGGCTGCACCAGACCAGCAGCTCATGGGGAAACACCAGCAGAGCAAACCCTCCTGTGCTTCTGGGGAGCAGTGACGTGGCCCTGGGCAGGGGCAGCTGAGCAGAAACCCTCAAGGAGCTTTCCCCTGGGGAAGGTTGGGGCAGGAGCCCTAGGAGGAATTATCCCAGAATCTGCCTCTGTGTGCTGGGGGAACCAGAGCAAAGCACATCCCCGTCTGCCCAGTGCCTGTGTCTGCACGAGATGGGGCCCCAGGCCCAGCCCACAATCCAGCCAGTGCCATGGCAGGCTTCTGCCAGGGTTCTCCACCTTCAGAAACCCCCAAGGGGACTGAGACCCAGGGCTGTGTCTCTGCAGAGCTGGGCAGTGACCAGGAGGAGCCCCTGGGCTCTGGTTTTGGCCTTCCCGTGCTGCTGTGTTTAAAAATTCAGCAGCTCTGGTTTCAGGCACAGCAGGCAAGTCTCTCCTGGAAACAATTGGACTGCACCAGTTGAACTCAGCTCCCAGGAAAGCAGCAGGACCTTGGCTGGGCTGGGGACCCCTGGAAGAGGCAGGCTGGAGAGGCCCGGGAGGTCAGAGGGCTGTGGGCAGGTCCCCAGCCAGCGCCAGCAGCACTGGGGGGTCCCTGGCTGGAGCTGCATCCCTTGGCACTGGGATTTTCCTGCAGCCAGGGTCCTTCCCCAGAGCTGGCTGTGGGAGCCCTGGATGCAGGGCACGCCCTGGGGAGCACAGAGTGGGATCCTGGCACACAGGGGGCTCCAGGAGGGGTTAGGGATGGAGGCCAGGAAGCACAAATGCAGGATTCCAGAGAGGCCAGTCGTGAGGGATCAGAGCCAGGCTGCAAATCCCGGGGATGCCTGGCTTGTGTGAAAGGAAGGGGATGCAGCAGCTGCCTACTGATGCATTCCTGGGTAAACACGGGGGTGGAGAAGAAAGAGCTCAGCTAAAGGACACAAGAACTGGTGCAGTGTTTGGGGATGTTCAGGCTGGAAACCCACGGTTTGATTTTTCAGATCCTCTGGGGAACTCACCTGCCAAACTGAGCAAGTCAAAATCCATTTTTTTTTTTAAAGTCAAAGTGCTTCCTCTCAATACTTCCCTCCAGGATGCCTCAGCAGCAGTGTCAGGGTTTCCTTCCATTTCAGCTAATTTCATGATACCTACAAAATTCCATCAAAGCTGGAATTGGAAACAGAATGTCTGTCTGTCTGTCTGTCTGTCTGTCTGTCTGACTGTCTGTCTGTGAGGACAACAGGGCTCATCTTCTTCCTCCCATTCTCATTTTGTTTTACCGTCTCTCATATTTCTGCCACGCTCCCTGCTCTGCCCTGCACCCCCCTCCATGGCTGTGCCCCCTCCATCCCAGAGCACAGGATGATTCCTGGCACGTGCCCTGCCTGCCCAGCCCTGCCAGGAGCAGCAGGAAGAGCACAGGAACTCCTGTGACCTGCAGGTTTGGCCTGTCTGGCATCTCCTGCAGCCTCCCTTTGTGTTTATCAGGTGTCTAGAGCAGAGCCCTGCCGATGTCTCTCCCTCCCGAGTGTTGGGAGGATTAATGAGTTGATGTTTGCAGAGTGCTTTGAAGGGAAGAGCCAGGTGGGAGGGTGGTGGGAGCAGAACTGGATTCCTTCATCCCATCTCCTTGCTCCCCTCACTGAGGGTGGCAGCCCCTGTGCCCTTCCTGTGCCAGCTCACCTGGGGGGACAGGGCTGCTCCAGGTGCAGGCCAGGGGAGGGGACAGCCTGTGAGGGAAACCACTGATGGGACAGAGAATCATGGAAAGTTTGGATTGAAAGGGACTTGAAGTTCATGCAGTTCCACCCCCTGCCATGGCAGGGACGCCCTCCACTGTCCCAGGCTGCTCCCAGCCCCATCCAGCCTCATCTTGGACACTGCCAGGGATCCAGGGGCAGCCCCAGCTGCTCTGAGCACCCTGTGCCAGGGCCTGCCCACCCTCACAGGGAAGAAATTTTTCCCAGTATTTCATCTATCCCTGCCCTCTGGCAGTGGGAAGCCATTCCCCTTGTCCTGTCCCTCCAGGCTCTTGTCCAAAGTCCTTCATCAGCTCTCCTGGAGCTCTTTTAGACCCTGGAAGGGGCTCAGGGGTCCCTCTGGATCCTTCTGCCCTCCAGGCTGAACATCCCCAGCTCTCCCAGCCTTTCCTCATGGGTGAGGTTCCATCCCTCTAATCTAATGTTTCACCCACAGGACTTTCTTTTCTTCTTTATTCCAATCTATGCAAAAGGAAAACAAACCCCAGTTGTTTTGCCAACTTCCTCTCAGTTGTCTGCGCCAGCTGCCCCCAAAGCAGCTGGTTCTGGGGAGATCCAGCAGCTCTCTCCATCCTGGAGCAGAGCTTTCCTGTCTGAGCAGGGCAGGATCAGCATGCTGGACAGCAGGGCTGGAATTTCCAGCTGGAGAATTCCCCCCAGCCATGGCCAGCCCTGGCTCCATGTCGCTGTGCATCAGTAGGGGCTGGGCTGGGCTGGGCAGTACGTGTTGGAGCTGGTGATGTTAATTAGGAGGTAACGAGCCTGATGGAGATTTATTTTCAGGCTGTGTACTTGGAACTGATTATGCACAACTGGGAAATGGAAAATTGACCTCCTGCTCATGTTCCTGTCTTCTTCACAGCAACAGTTAATTATTGTGGTGGGCAACACTGCCCTGGACAGGCCTGGCAGGGAGCAGCTCTCCAGCCCAGCCCTGGAACCTGGGCCTCACCTCCTTCCCTCCATCCCACACCCTGAGCCAGGCAATCTTCCCCTTCCTTGTCTTCCTCACTCCCAGCCTGTGCAGCCTCAGGGAGAGGGAGGCTGATCATGGGTGTGGAGATGTTTAAGCCTGGAGAAGCAGGGCTGTGGTCAGCCTGGCAGGCAGGCTGGGCAGCTCTGGGCTCAGCTCTGGGCACTGGGTGTGCAGTGCTGCCTCCCTGGGATCTCCTTCCCCAGGCGGACCACGGGGGCAGGCCCTGGCAGGGTTCAGCAGGCTGGAGCTCTCTCCCTGTCCCCAGGCTGACCTGCCCCATCCTGTGCCTCGGTTTCCCCTCTAACAGTGAGGGTGATATTTTGAGTGGGGGTGATAATTTGAGTGAGGGTGGTGAGTTTTGCCTTTGCCAGAGTTCATCCCTCTGCTGCAGCACTCTCTCCAGAGCCAGTGGCTCCAGTGGGTCCAGGGTGCTCTGGTTTTCCACATCTGTGCAACGTGAGCCCGTCCTTGTCATGTTTTCCTCCATCTGGCCTCGCTCCCCATCTCCCTGCCTTGTGCAGCAGCCTGGAGCCACTGGCTGCCTGCATGGAGCAAACTGGGCTGTGCTGGGAACTGCCCTGGGCTGGGGGCCCTCTGCAGCCCACGCTGCTCTCTGCAAGGATGCCAGAGGGGTCCAGGCCCCAGGGAAGCAGCAGCTGCCTGGACAGGCAGGGAAGGGCTCTCCAGCCCAGCTGGCAGTGCCTCGGGGCTCCATCTGTGCCCAGCCTCAGCCAGCAGCAGACTGGGGGAGAACAGGCAGCACCAGGGGGCAGCTTTAACCCTTGAGTTCCAGGTGACCTGCAAACACAGCCCCAACACAGCCCTCAGGCAGTGCCAGAGCCCAGCACAGCAGGCACCCGTAATGCTCTTATAATCTGTTTTCTTGTCCGTGACTGTTCTCCCAGGAAAGGGAGGGGGAGGCATGATTAATTTTCATTAGCCTGGTAAATAATAAGCTTGTTTCCGCTAGTCTTGCCCTGTAATTAGGGCTCTGGTGCCAGGGCCCTGAGAAGGAAGCTGGGATTTGCTGGTGACTCATGGGAAGCTGGGCCAGTCTGGAAATTCTGCCCTGGGCAGGACAAGGGAAGAGGCTGGAGCCTCTCGGAGAGACAGAGCTTCCCTTGCTCCAGAGGGCACAGGAGCAAGGGACAGGGTCCTCTGAGGGCAGAGGGAAAAGACCACCTTGGGAGAGGGAAAAACCCACCAGGGAGAGGGAAAACCCCACCAGGGAGAGGGAAAACCCCACCAGGGAGAGGGAAAACCCCAGCCAGGGAGAGGGAAAAACCCACTCAGGGAAAGGAAAAATCCACTCAGGGAGAGGGGAAAATCCACCCAGGGAAAGAGAAAAACACACCCAGGGGGAGGGAAAACCCATCCAAAAGTAGGCTATTATTCAAGGGAAAATGGAAGCAAATCTTTTGGCCCAAGAGCTGGATCTTGACATGGATGTAGGATGAGCTCAGGAGGACTTCAGTGATGTGGAGCTGGGGAGGAGAAGGAGCACTGGGGTGTTTGCTCTGAATCTGGGGCTGGGTGACCCAGAGGCAGCAGTGCCCAGGTGTGCAGAGCAGTAGGGAAACCCCTGCACCATGAACAAACCTCTGCAGGTGAGGGCACCTTTGTGTCTGTCAGGGGGGCTGGAGCTGGGAAACAGAGCCTGCGCCACGGGGAGCGGCTGCTGGGGGGACTCTGTTCCCCACCAGGGGACAAAGCATCCCAAGGGACCCAGGAGGGATCCTCTTCCACAGGCAGAATTCCTCTGTGGAACTTGCTGCCCTGAGATACCAGAGTCACAGAGCTAAGGCAGTTTCAAAGGAGAAATGGAAAAGGCCAAAAGGGGTGTGGATGAGGAGGATGGCCCTGCCTGCAGGAGAGCCTCTGGAAAAAGCAATGTCCAGGGTGCCACCAGCACAGGGCACCTCCAGGAATGGCTCCATCCCAGCAACAAGGGGCTTCCCAAGGACGAGCAGGACCTGTGCCATGCTCTGCACGTGAGCCCAGCCCCAGAGCCTCCACGGGAGGAAGCTCCTGCCAAAGAATGAGCGCACAGCCCCATTAGGCAGCAGTGTTTTCCCAACCCAGCAGATGCAGCGAAAACCCTCATTGAAAGAGCTGTTTGCTAAGGAAAAAACAACTGGCACGCTAATTAAAAGCGACCGATTAAAGGACTGAAAGGGAATTACTCATCGTAATCGTTAAAGGCAGCACCTGCAGAGCTCTCCCTGCTCTCAGAACACGAGCATCCTCCTCACTGCCGAAGGGACACGGCAGTGACACGGCAGTGACATGGCAGGGACATGGCAGGGACATGGCAGTGACAGGCAGGGACAGGCAGGGACATGGCAGTGACAGGCAGGGACAGGCAGCTCCGTGGTGACGGAGCTGGGGCAGCCCCAGTGGGCACAGCACGGCCCCTCCTCTGGCGGGCACCAACACTGCCCTGTGGCCACCAGCCCAACGCTGTGGCCACCAACCCGACCCTGTGGCGACCAACCCAACCTTGTGGCCACCAACCCGACCCTGTGGCCACCAACCCGACCTTGTGGCCACCAACCCGACCCTGTGGCCACCAACCCGACCCTGTGGCCACCAGCCCGACCCTGTGGCCACCAGCCCCGCACCTCCGGTGCACTGCCATGAATTGGTGGCCGGCAGGCGGTGACATCGCTGTGACAGCAGCCAGAGCACAGAGCCCAGCCCCAGAGCCCAGCCCTGAGCCCAGCCCAGCCCGGGGCTGGCCCTGCCCTGCCTCTCCTCGCTCCATCCCTTGTGCCCAAGGTGCTGCTTTGGCCACCTCAGCCCAGGGCTCGGGGCCAGCACAGAGCAGGGACCTGCTCCAGGCCAGCCGGGGTTTGCAGCTCCTGTGGGTGCTGCAGCTTCTCCCAGGAGTCACCCCAGGAGCCTCTTTGTCCCTTCCCTGCCAGAGGCGGAGCAGGAGCAAAGCTGAGGCTTCTCAGCAGGGCTGCACGAGCGTGGGGCTTTCTGGCACCTGTGGTGGTGTGTCTGACCCGGTTTAGGGATTTTTTGCTGAATTTGGTGTGGCCATGTCAGGTTGTGCCTCAATGAGAGATGCTGCCCTTTGTCCTTGGTCAGCAGACAGGCAGTGTCAGGGACTGGGAGCAGGACAGATCCTTCAGGTGCTCCTGCCACAGGAAAGCAGGGCAGCTCCCAGCTGGGCCAGGACATGGGCTGTGCTCTGCAGCAGGGCCAGGACATGGGACATGGGACATGGGACATGGGACATGGGACATGGGCTCTGCAGCGTGGCCAGGACATGGGACATGGGACATGGGACATGGGACATGGGACATTGGACATGGGACATGGGCTCTGCAGCAGGGCCAGGACATGGGACATGGGACATGGGACATGGGACATGGGACATGGGACATGGGCCGTGCAGCGGGGCCAGGATATGGGACATGGGACATGGACTCTGCAGCAGGGCCAGGACATGGGACATGGGACATGGACTCTGCAGCATGGCCAGGACATGGGACATGTGCTGAGTTCTGCAGCCTGTCCCTGACCCCAGGCAGGAGCAGGACCCAGGGTTCCCTGGTGGGGACAGGCTCTGCCAGGCCACGGGGTGGGGACAGGCTGGACACAGGCTGGGTGCCACAGGAGGTGGCTCTGAGCCGGCACCTCTGGCCTTCTCTTCCCTCTGCAGCCCCATTGCAGCTCAGGCTGGCTGTCCCAGCCCGCTGTGCCCTGGCTGTGCTGCTCAGCCCAGGGCTGCAGAAGGAGCAGCAGCACCAGGGACAGTCCCTGGCTGGGTGTAGGGGCAGCTGTGGCACTGGAGACAAGCCTTCATCTGGCTTTGGGTCAGTGTGCCTCCATTCTTTTCCACAGTCACTCAGACTGGATTTTAGGGGAAATTTCTTAACAGCGAGAGTGCTGAGGCACTGGCACAGCTGCCCAGGGCACTGGTGAAGTGCCATCCCTGGAAGTGTTAAAAACTGTGTGGATGTGGCACCTGGGGATGTGGCTTAGTGGTGGACCTGGCTGCACTTGGGGATCTCAGAGGGCTTTTCTGATTGTACTGACTCCCTGACTCTGTGACCATGCTCCCAGACACCCAGCTGCCATAAACTGACTCTTTTCCAGCAGGGCACTGTGGGTGCCACACACAGACCCTGCTCCTCTGCCTCCCCTGGCTGAGGCAGGGTCTCACCTTAGCCAGGATTCTGTACAGATGTGTCCAGCTGTTGAGCCACCGTGTCCTGCACATCCCTGGAGGGCTCACCCTGGGATGCAGGCTCAGCACAAGTCTCTCCCACAGAAGGGAACCTGTTTCCCCTGCAGATCACAGAGCTGCTGGCAGAGCAGCTGCCAGCCTGGGGAAGGCCCTGTGCATTCTTGCACTTTCTTCCTCTGCTGGAGCAGATCTGAGAGCTTTGCAGGTGGGTATGACTCAAACTGCTGACCTTGCCTGCCGTGACATCTGATGTCCCTTTGCGCCCTCATTCCTCCCTGAAGTTGTTGATTTTAGCATTTGCTGGTTTTAACACTCCAATTATGTGACGCTCCCAGCCAGGTTTCAGGAGCACAACTAGGTCAGATCCTCGTCCATGTGTGAGCAGAGTGTGTTATCAGGCTCCCTGGCATCGCTGGGAAGGCACTTAGGGAATTTCTTCTCTCCAAGTCCCTTGTCTGGACTAATTTTATTCTCCACATTGTTATGTCACTCAGGCGAGGGCTCCCAGTCCCTCCCGTTTGTTCTTCTCCCTCCCTGTTTCCTGTCCCACACCCCATGCCCTCAGGAAGCCTCTCCCAGGTCCCTGCAGTCCCCAGCCTCAGGTGTGCCCTGCCCTCTCCTGGGAGCTCCTGTCCCTGGGGTGTGGCCCCAGCGCAGAATCCCTCCCCACAATTCCAGGCTGCCCAGCTTTACAGGCAGGCCCTGCTGGGCCCTCAGGAGGGGACAGGCCACCCCCGGGGTCCCTCAGCAGGAGCATTGTCCTCCCTGCTGGGGGCACAGCTCTCTCAGTGCCTGCAGGGAGAGGCTGAGCTCTGCTCCTTCCAGCTCCTTCCCCCATCCCTGCCCTGGGATCTCAGGGCTGTTTGCTGCTGTTCCCATGCCAAGATCAGGTAACCCCCACCCTCAGTGCCCTCCCCTGCTCCCAGCCAGGGCTGCTGGCCTGGCCACGCTCCCTTCTCACAGAATCCTCAGCTTGGAGGAGACCTTCAAGATCACCAAGTCCAGCCATCAACCTGGTCCCACCACAGCCACCCCTGCACCACATCCCTGTGTGCCACATCCCAGTGGCTCTTGAACACTCCCACACCTCCTCCCTGGGCAGCTCATTCCTGTGCCTGGCCACTCTTACGGTGAAACTGTTCTGTCTAATACTTAATCTGAACCAGCTGGGTACAGCAGAGGTTACCTCAGTGTTTATTTAGTAAATTGGTGGCAGCAAATTTAATGTAAGACCTTAGCAGAAGGGAGCGTGATGTTTCTTTCAAATCAAACAGATTTCAGGCACTCAGAGTCACTCTTCTTCCTTTAGGAGATGTCTCCAAGGTCTGGCAGGTCCCCCTGTGTATAAAGGAGTGAGTGCTACTGTCAGGTCCCCACTCTGTCCCCAAGGCTCCCCTCAGTTGACATTGATGTGGGGTTTGACCTCTAGAGTTGTCAGGGTGGATCTTCTGCCTCAGCTTCTTGCTGACTTCAACTTCCATCTTCAGCAGGATCAGTGTGTGTTGTCCTTGTGCTCAGACACCCTCCTGTCAGGAGAGCAGGGCCAGGGATAGGAACAGCCCATTCCATGTGCTGTGACCCCATTTCCCTGCTGCTGTGCCCCAACAGGACCCTGCTGACGAGGCACCTGCGTGGGAGCCTTTGGGCTTGGGGAGGGGAGCACCTTCCTCACAGCTCAGCAGGACTTCCCACCCTTCCCACCTTTGCTCCATTGCTCCCTCTGGTGTTTTCACACCCACATTTTTCCTACTGTGTCTCCTCAGAAGGATCTCAATCCTGCCTACCGATCTCCTGCCCTCTGCTCAGCCGTACCTCACCTGTGCTCTCCCCTCTCTCCAAGCAGCCTCTTGTCCTTCCCTGGAGGTGCTGCTCCCAGCTCAGCCCCAAACATCCTCCATGGTGATTCTTCCTGGGATGCCCAAAGGAGCTCAATGCATTTGTTTTACCCAGAGAAATGGTGCAGAGATTACAAGAGCACACAAATGTTTATTTTCATTAGTTCTCTTGCTGGATTTGCACACAATGGTGTTGTGGCCAGTTTCAGAAGGGTCAGCAATGTCTGTACCTGATCTTCCAGTCTGTAAATCCAAGTGTTAGAGGGGGTTCAGTCTGGGGACAGCAGCAGGAGGGGTGGCAGCAGGAGCAGCAGCCCTTGCCATTGCTGGGCACCTGCCTGTGGGGCTGTGCTCTGCTCCTCGCCCTTCCTCCCTGCCCCTGTGCCAGGCCTGCTCACCCCCATCCCTGCAGCATCCCTGCTGTGCTCGTGGGATCCCACAGGGACTCCCAGCCTTTTTACAGAGCTCTGGGTCCAGCTCTGGGCTGGCTGCCAGGTCACTGTGCCTGTTCCCTGCAATGGAGGCTTCATCTCCTCTCAGGTTTACCAAAAGCAGCCGTGGGTGGTTTGCTGAGGCTCGTCCAATTCTGGGGGAGAACAGGAAGGAGCAGGAGGTGACAGCCCAGCCTGGGAGGGTCCTCTCTTCTCACAGGGACCGTCCCAAGATGCTGCTGTTTGAGCTGTAACATTCCACAGGATTTCCCCTAGAATCAGATCCCAGCACCACCCGCACCTGCCCAGCTCTGGCCTTGCTGTGCCCTGGCTGTGACCACACCAGTGTGGCCCTGGAGTGGCAGAAGGGGAAGGACCACCCTGCCCTCCTCATCTGCTCACTGGGCTGAAACCCCATTGCCTTCCTCAGGAGGCCCAGCAGACACTGATGCTTCATATTTCATCACCAACCTGCAGCCACCTCTGAGGTGGGACCAGGAGCACCAGATCCATCCCTTCCAGGCCTTCTCCAGCCACACAGAACCACCCAGGTGCAGCAGGGCAGGCTGGGGCCTCCTCCCTTAGACCAAGAGGACAATAATCGCCAGCTGATTCTCCAGTGCAGCTTGGCTGCAGAGCATCTGAGACCCTGTTCACCAAAATTGTCTTGAAGGGGCATCAGCTCATCAGCGAGACACCCCTGAGCAGAGCAGGGTCCTGGATGGACCCTTGACTGCTTCCTCTGGCATCCTGTGCCCTCATTGCCTGGAAAACCAGGGCCCCAGCTTGGCCCCTGCTCCCCCTCCCCTTCCCTGGGCTTCCAGCCCCTCTCCTGTCCTTCCATGCAGCAGCTTCCATCCCACCCCTCACAGCCCAGCGTGAGCACCCTGCTGCTGAGCATGGCAGGGACAGGAGGACAGTGGAGGCAGGGACAGGGGGACAGTGGAGGCAGGGACAGGGGGACAATGGAGGCAGGGACAGAGGGACAGTGGCCGTGTCTGGGTGGAGGGAGGAGGAAAGGGGCACTGGAGGTGTCTGGCTGGTTGGTAACATCAGGTGGTTGTGCTGCTGACACAATTGCTCATTTGCATTTCCTTGGGCGTTGATGCTGATATTAATTAAAAGCAATTATGGTGCCATTTTCTCTGTGCAAGAACAGCATGCAAAGGCAAAAACAGTGTTCCACACCAAAATCCTTCTTGCTCCAGAGCTTCAATGACCTTGTTTAGTTGGAGGAACCTGCTGGGTGAGGGGAGGCCTGGCGCCCAGGCCCTGCTGTCTGCACCACCGGCTCAAACTCAACACAGCTTCCAGTGCTGGAATTCCCTTTCCCATGGAGCAAGCTGTGGGAGGGCCAGGCAGTGCCTGTGCAGTGCAGTCCGTGGCACCTGCCCTGGCACAGCTCATCCTGGCACACAGAGTGGTGACAGCCACCTCAGGGACACCCCTGAGCCCAGGAATGTCTGGCTCTGGGCTGGGGAGGTGTCACTCGGGCCACAGCAGAGGCCTCCTGGGCTGGGTGAAGCCACATGTGCCTCACTCTGTCTCAGCCTCGGGCTCTGACCTCACAGCCCAGCAGCAGCGAGAAAGTCAGGAGAGAGAGGGGAGTGTTTGGTGTAGGAGGCAGGGGAGCTGTGGGGATCGATGCAAATGCCCTGCTTGACTGTCCCAGGACACATCCCTTTGCTTTGGCATTTCCCTCTGCAGTGCTGGGCCATAGTGGGAAGGTGATGAGGGTTTGTACCCACTTTAGGAGGCCAGTCTGCTGATCTGCCCAGGTTTTCCATTCTTCTGTCTATTGGGATATCCCCCTGAGAGCCTTGGAGTGAACACAGTCCTCTGTTCTCTGCCTGCACTGTGCCTCTCCATCTCCCCAGGCTTTGCTTCCTTGGCCCAGGTTCTGGGAGGCTGCTGGGCCTGTCTGAGGAGGGCACAGTGCCCCAGCCAGGCACCCGGGCTGTGTGTGCCCCAGGCAGGAGAAGCCCCTCTGGCCGGGTGTGGCAGGGGCACAGCAGGGCCTCAGGAGCACTGCGGTGCCCATCTCTCCATCCTGGGGGCAAGGAGCTGCTGCCTCATCTCTGGGTTTGCTCATCTTCTGCATCACCAGGGGGGAATCAAGCCCAGCACCTGGATCTGGCTTTCCTAGAAAAATTGCTGAGGTTTGTGTCCTTGTCCCAGCCTTCCATCTGAGCCGAGAAACTGGGGTTCACCTATTTTCACCCCTCTTTGAGCTCTCACAGACCTTCTCAAACGCAGATGGCCTCCTCCACTCAAGTAGGAATGAAAAAGCTGTCCTAGGAAGGCTAACTCCTGTTTGGGTTCCCATGCCATTTCCAAGCCCTCCTTCCCTGCAGCAGGAGCTGCCCAGTTTGCCCCAGCAGCTCCCAGTGCAGGACACACAGGCTGTGTGTGCCCATCAATGCAAAGCCCAACAGCACTGAGTGCATAACTCAGGCTGTGTTCTCTGTGGGGCAGTGGTGTTTTGGGGACACTAAGAAACATGGGGGATTTCCCAGATTTATTTAGCTGGTTTTTCACAGAGGGAGCAGTTTTGCCGTGGTTTGCAGCGGGGCTGGGTGGCAGGGAAGGAGGAAGCAGCAGGCTTTAGCTGCAGCACAGTAGCACCTAGTGACCAGATGGGAGAGGCTGCGTGGGAGCTGCTGGAGGTGACAGAGCAGGTTCTGCTGGGCTGGGACACTGCAAGGGGAGCATCAGAGGTGCCATCTGCCACCCCAGACAGGGCGATTGTCCCCAGGATTGTCCTTCCTGCCTCCCTGGGCTCGGCTCAAAGGGGACAGCCCAGAGGCTGAGGCACAGAGGGTGACAGGATCCCCCTGCCCAGCTCAGTGGCTCCTGGCCTGGCCACGGACTGCAGGGGGGTGAGTCCCAAACAAGGGAAGGGAAGACAAAGAGCACTTTCCCACCAAGGGGCTCTGCCCAGGCCTGAGCCCCCAGCAAGGAGCATTTTGGATGTTCTCCTCCCCACCTGGCTGATCTCCAGCTCATCCTCTCCATCTATGTGACACCAGAGTGACACAGAACCCACTCCCACATCTTTCCCTGTCCTGTGGGCACTGCCTCTGCCTCCCCCTCTGCCATTTGCCCTTTGCTGGACACAGCCTGGGGGTATCAGGCAGAGCAGTCAGGTGTTTGCAGCATTGGCTTGTGGGGTGTTTGTCAGGGAGAGGAACTCTGATCACAGGGGTCACAGACACCTCTCTGATCCCTGCAAGGACACGGCCCCTTTTCTCTCTGCCCTGCAGGTCTTCATGAGGGACAGCCCTGGAGCCCAGAGGGACACACGGTGCTCAGGATGCTGAGTCTGCCCCAGTGCTGAGCCCAGCGAGCTGAGAGGTATGGGATGGACCCGGGATGGCTTTGGGGTGGCCCCGGGGTGGCTTTGGGGTGGCCCCAGGGTGGCCCCAGGGTGGCTTTGGGGTGGCTTTGGGGTGGCCCTGGGGTGCCTTTGGGACTCCCAAGGGGCCGGGGGGCACAGCCCTGGCTCTGTGCGTGTGCCCAAGGGGCAGTGGAGCTCCTGCAGGAGCAGCCTGGGGCAGGGAAGCTGGGAGGGTGATTCAATGACAACCCTCCCTCCGTCTCCTGGCGAATCCTGCGCCACGCCCCACAAAATAAAGTTATGAAATCTGCTGCCCATTGCCATGGTAACGTCACGCCTCCGCCTGACCCACTTTGAGACAAAGGAAATGTTCCGAGCTCCGAGCTCTGCGCACGGGCCCAGCCCGGCTCCGGAGGGAGGGCACAGGGAGCTGCTGCCTCTTCCTCCTGCTCCTCTTCACCCCGGGACCCTCAGGCTACAGGAGCTGCTTTGTTTGAGGCACTGAGCAAAGCCAGTGCCAAGAGCATCTCCAGCCTGCATCCCAAATGCAGGCAGGGCCCTGCCTGGCTTCGTGTGGAGATTGAGGGAGCGGGAATGTCTGCCCTGGAGCACAGGAAGGTCCTTGCTCAGCTGGTGCTGCAGCAGTGACAGCCACAGCCTTTCAGAGCATCCTGTAACAACTCTGCCACACACATTAAAGCCAAGGAGACAGAGAATCATGGAATGAGCTGAGTTGGAAGGGACCCACAAGGATCATCGATCCAACTCTGACCCTGCACAGCCACCCCAACAGTCCCAGCCTGTGCCTGGCAGCCCTGTCCAAACGCTTCTTGGGGAGCAGCCTCGGGGCTGTGCCCATTCCCTGGGGAGTCTGGGCAGTGCCAGCACCCTCTGGATGAGGAACCTTTCCCTGATCTCCAGCCATTCCCTGTCCTGCCACTGGTCACACAGAGAAGAGCTCAGCACCTTCCCCATTGAAGACTCCAATGAAGTTTGACCTCAGTCTCCTCCTCTCCAGACTGAAGTTCCTCCTCCTCAGCGTGGTCTTTGTGCCCAGGGAGGGGCACTGGGGCCGTGGCCCTGGGGCTGCTGGTGGCTCTGGCAGCACAGAGAGGCAGTAGGGCTTGGATGGAGTCTGGGCAGGCTGCCAGCACAGGAGGCCAGGCAGAGTCTCTGCCTTGTCTGGGTCCCAAGTTCTCAGTGCAAGGGTGGACACCTCCACCCTGGGAGCCAGGACAGAAGCAGCTCAAGGGCAGCCGTGGTCAGAGCTTTGCATTGAGGGCTTTGCATCCCACACTCGCTCCATGGGGGCTGTGCAGACACCCCCTCACCCCCTCCAGACCCCTTGAGCACCACTGGCCAGAACAGGTCAGCTTTGGGCCAGGATGTTCTCATTAGCTGCTCTTCCAGCCAAGCTGGAACATGCCCCATGTGGTGAGCAGCCTGTGCCCCGAGTGCTCTGCAAGGCACCAGAGGCTGCAGGTGGGTTTCAAAGACAACGATCCAGCTCCTGCCCTGGTCCTTCCCCTCCAGCCACCTCATCAGCTGTCCTGCTCCCTTCCTGAAAATTCCCTTTCTTATCTGTCTCATTTGTCTCATTTGACCTACTTAATGCTTTGCATTTCCTGATTCAGAGCAAATCCCGTCTCACGAAGAACTTTGAGAAACTTCTATTTAGGGACAGACAAATAGGTTGCAGAATTTCTGGGGTTTTGTTCCCTGGAGAGTTGGTTATATTACCAGTGACATCTGCATGGAAATAAGTTCTCTGTCTCTCTCAGGAGTTCATCTGCTCCTCCAGCTTAGACAACACCTGAAGTCAAAAATCTTTGGCATATCACAGCCTTTGACTTTCACAGCATTTGGTTTTGCTGGTAGATTAAAAAAAAGCAAGCAAACAAACAAACAACAATAAACCAGAAAGAAAAAAATATAATAGTTAGAGTTCTTAAGATAAATTACTCTTTGGCATTTTGGGATGGTGCCAGTCAGATCCCATCCCTCTCATCACCCCAGTGGGCACCAGTGGGCAGAGACACCCCTTGGCAGGAGACTGCTGGTGTTCAGTGTCACGGGGCCTCAGGAGCTGTGTGTAGATGCCTCATTCAAAGGGCACCAGCCATGTCTTCCCACATGAGGAGGGATGTGGGGAAATCCTTCCCCAGGGACGCAGCTGAGGGATCAGAGTGCCGAGCTCAGGCTGGCACTGGCTGCGTTTCCCCGGCCTGGCAGGAGAAATGAGGATGGGCAGGGTGAGCCCCTGGGCACCCTTAGGCACTGGGCAGACCCACTGAGGGCTCCCTGTCCCCTAAGCAGGGACCCCAAAAAGGTGACAGGCTTGGCTTGCTGGAAGCCACTGTCTCCTCCGTGGCTGTGCTTGGCTCTCTGGTGGCGCTGTCACTGTGGGTGCCATTAACTCCTCTCCGGAGCCCCTGCCTCCACCCAGGACGGGCAGCGCTCTCTGCTGCCCATCCCTGGGCACGGCTCTGCCCAGCATCCCGGGAGCAGCGTGGCGGGAGGGGGCTCTGTTGTGTAAGGAATTGTTCCAGCTATTTTTATCGGCCACGATCAGATTGTGAACTCTGAATCATCATTAATGCAGGGCTCTGGCAGGCAGCGGCCCCAGCAGCACATCCAGAGCTCCTGCTAATTCAGGGAACGCTGGGCTCCGCGTGGGCAGGCCCACGTCACCTGCAGCACAGCTCGCAGATCCTCTCAGCTTCCTGCAGCAGGAGAGGGAGGCATTTTCCCCCTGCAGGTGGCAAATCACCTCCCCAGATTGCAGCCCGTGTTTATCGTGCTGCTGGCTCCAGGTACAAAAGGCGCCTCTGTGTTTGCAGCAGCCTGGATGGCTGGGCCGGGGGATGTGCAGCCCTGGGGGAGCTGATGGGCAGAGGGCAGCACAGGCTGACCCCAAAGGGTGCCCTCAGCCCCATCAGCCCGGGCTGGCTTCCTCCCGGAGGATGTGTGCTCTGGGCAATCCCTTTCACAGGCTGCTGCACCTCCTGATGTGCTGCCAGCCCCTCCTGAGCATCACCCAAGTGGCTCCCGGCCCTTTCTGGCCAGCCCTGCCTCAGTAGTACATGGAATCAGGGAACCAGAGAGTTCTGGAATGGTTTGGGTAGGAAGGGACCTTGAAGCCATCCAGTCCCACCCTCTGCCATGGCAGGGACACCTCCCACTGTCCCAGGCTGCTCCAAGTCCCATCCAGCCTGGCCTTGGACATTCCAGGGATCCAGGGGCAGCCACAGCTGCTCTGGGCACCCTGTGCCAGGGCCTCAGCACCACGTGGAGAGCTCTCCAAGTGCCCTTTTCTGGACCAAGGCATCGCTCAGCTGTGGCTGCAGCAGCAGAGGGGGCGGCCAGGGAGGGGACAGGGAGTCCTTGCGTGGCTCGTGTGTGCCAAGGGCAGGGGCAGAGGCAGCAGGGAGGCAGCACAGAGCTGCCCTGGAGGGTGAAATGAGCCCCCAGCCCAGCACTCCCTGGTTCTGCAGGAGCCCTGGAACACCCAGGGCACCCCAGTCACAGGTGCAGCCCCCCACAGCCCATACACCTGGGCAGCCACCACGTGTCACACACAGCACTGTGTCACACACAGCACTGTGTCACACACACCCCACAGCCACACGGAGCTGGATGCGCCCCCATGGAACCAGTGAGGTTGGAAAAGGCCTCCATGGAGTCTGACCATTGACCCAGCACTGCCACCTTCACCACTACACCGTGTCCCCAAGTGCCACATCCACACACCTGTGGAACACTTCTGGCTACAGAAGGAGCAGAAATACATACACATACAAGGAGCAGAAATCTGGGTGAGTGTGGCAGGATCTCGGAGCTCCCTGGGGTCTGGCAGGCTTGGTGAGAAGGACTGAGCCCTGCCCAGGGCCTCTGCCATGGTTTGGGCTGGCAAATGCCAGCCAGCTGCAAAGAGAGATCCTGGAGCAGAGGGGAGCAGAGAGCAGTGGGGTGAGGCTGTGAGAGGGCAGGGAGTGTGCCCCGTTCTCTGCCTTCCCTGTGCCCTCAGGTAAGCTGGTCTAAGGTGGATTTGCAACACTGAGGACAATAGAAATAGAGCAGCATCTCCTGAAAGCCATGTCTACCCCAGGAGTTGAGGAGGGGGCATGGTGGGCAGTGGCATTGCCCAATTCCCCTGTGGTGCAGAGCCCCAGCACAGAATCTGATCACAGCCTGTGGTGCCTCACCGCCTGGAGACCCATCCCTGCAGTGTCCAAGGCCAGGTTGGTAGGGGCTTGGAGCAACCTTCCAGCTCTAGTGCAAAGTGTCCCTGCCCATGGCAGGGGGTGGGACTGGATGGGCTTTAAGGTCCCTCCACCCCAATCCACTCAGGAATTCTGTTCTGTGGTTCCAAGCCCTGCCTCGTGTCTGGAGCTACTGGAGTGCTGCTGGAGGTGGGTTGGGTGCAGCCCACCCAAACCTGCAGGCTGTGAACCAGGCCCAAGAAGCTGCCTCTGGCTGGGGTCTGGTACACACAAAAGTGCCATAAATCAGCTCAGGTCAGGTCAGGTCAGTTCATTCCCTCTGAGCATCCAGCAAAGCCACTGGGAAGAGCAAGGGCAGTCCTGAGAAAACAGACTGAGGGGAACAGAGGTAATGGGGTGAAACCAGTCCCTCCCATGGGCTCAGGGGTCCTGTCCTGGCCCTGGCAGCCCCTGCTGGGACCCTCTGCTGGACAGGTCTTCTCCTGCAGTGACCCTGGTGCCTCCTCTGTGGTGCAGGGCTGACTCTGAGGTGCCTGGCTCAGGGCAGGGGACAGAGCAGCGACACTGGGCTGACACCTGTCCCAGGAGACAGCCCTTGATAGTCTGTGAGCTGCAGGATCTTGGATTTGGGAGATTTAGTTTCAAGCTTTTTCCATTCTTCCAAATCTAAAAGATGGTGGGGAAGATCTTGCTGCACTTTTCCCTTCCCTGTCCCCGTGTCTCAACAAAGTGCCAAGGATTGCAGAGAGTAATTTAAATGTAGGAAAACAGTTTAATCCATCTTAGAGGGAGGCCAGCTGCCAGAGGAGGCAGCAAAGACACCACGGTGGGCACTAGCACATGCCCCCAGCAGGGATGAACCTCACGCCTCCCTTGCTGCCAAGAGAAGGGATCCTGGGGCAGGCAGGACAGGCTGCAGGATCACACCTGGGGCAGGCAGGACAGGCTGCAGGATCACACCTGGGGCAGCCCCACAGCAGAAGGGAGCAGTGAACTCTGCCACACAGAAGTAAGTGCCCACCCTTGGCAGGGGGAAACCAGTCTGGGAGAGAAGGAGCTCCCTGCCCTCCCCTGCTCCCACCTTCCCACCTTTTCTGCTCCTGCCCCTCCAAAACCTTCTCCTCTCTCCTTTCCCACTCATCCTCCAGCCCCTCAGGGTTTCCTCCCTGCCCCTCTGCCTCTCCAGCACCTGGAGCCAGCCTGGCCCTGGCCCTTCTCCTCCTCCTGTGCACACCAGACCTCCACTGCATGGCATTGATCTGCATTGCTTCATTCCATTCCATGTCCCTACTTCCTTTGGTTCCTAGGGCAGTTTGAGTTTATCTGGAGCCCAGTGAGCACAAGACAGTCATGGCTGCCTTAGGAGGAGATTCCTGCTTCAGGTATCACCTGCTCTCAGAAGGCAAAGGTGTATTTACTGTCAATAACCAGAGACATCCCTTTGTAATCAAATCAGGGTGTGGAGTCTCCTCAGGGAGCCTGGTTCCTGTGGTGGTTCCTGTGAACCTGGTTCCACAGCATCCCTCGGAGCAGGAGGGCCCTGGGCACAAGGGAAGGATTTTACTGGGATTTACTGGGGGAAGGAGGGGAGGGAGAGTGGCTGTGGCAGGCAGAGCTGAGCCTAGATGGTGTTCAGGGAGGATCTGAGCTTCTGCCTCCTGCAGGGCTTCCTCTCCAAGGTGTGCAGGTGGATTTTGGCCATCCAAAGCCGTCTGGAATTCAGATCAATAGCTCAGCCTGGAGCCTGTCCTACACCCCATCCTTCCCTTCTGCCTGGAGGGCTTCCTCTGGGAACATCACCTGGGGCTCTCTGTGGGCACTGTGGGTGCCAGCTGGCACAGCCTGAGCCTCCCTGCTGGCACCCCCCAGCCAGCACCACCCCACATCCAGCAGCCCAGTGGGTCCCATGGGCAGGGGACCATGGAGAGCATAGCAGGAATTAGGATCACACCCCAGGGGAATTAGGATCACACCCCAGGGGAATTAGGATTGCACCCACAGGGACCAGAAGCAGCTGGGCCCCAGTCAAGGCTAAGGCTGCATTTGGTGTTTGGGCAGAAAGTTCAGGTTTGGTGTCAACACTTCCCAGCTCAGGTCATGTCCCCATCCCCAAAATGCCTGGGCACTGTCTGTGTGGGGCAGGGGCCAATCAATCTTCACTCCAGAGCAGCACAGCCCAGCAGGAGCTGCAGGAAAGGAGCAGCCACTCCATGGGGCCATGCAGCCTCTGCAGGGCCCGGGTCAGGACCAGCCCCACGGCCCCGGGATGCCCAGGGAACAGTGCTGGGAGGTTGCCATGGGTGCAGGAGCAGTGGGCAGTGCCCAGGGCAGGTGGGCTGAGGTCAGCCTGGGCAGGAGCCTCAGAGCAGGGCTCAGGGGAGGGGGACTGGGGTCTCCATTGGAGCAGGATGGGAGGCCCAGGCTGTGCTCGCTGCAGCTTTACAAAGCCCAGCTTGGCTCTGCCAACCCACTGGGAGTGACAGAGTTAAATGGAGACTGCAAAGCCCATCAAGCCATGGAATAAATTCCACTTCTTTTTCTTTTCGTGCTTCCAAACAATTATTTAAAGCTCTGGCTGCTTTCATTATTAATAGATTTTTCCCTGAGTGAGGAAGACAAGCCTGTCGATTCCTGCCACCCTGCAGTGGTCACTCCACTCCCACACCCCTTTGCTGGCCTCGCTGCACGTGGGGGACAAGTTCCTGGAGGAGACTGGAGAGCCACTCATGGCTGAAAGGGAGAAGCCAGGAGCACAGACTGCCACCTGTGCTCCTCACAGGGACATACCATCTGCATGTGTTAAAAGTCACTCTCTCTTTTTTGAGCAACACTCAAACTAAACCAAAAAGGAACGAAGAAACTAAACTAAAATGTAACAGGAAATAAGAGTTCATTTATACACTCTGTGATTTTAAGTAGGTTTTGAGTATGGAAAATCAACTTGTTGATTGACAGCTCAACTCATACAAATGTTCATTGATCTTACTTTTAAGCAAACCCAAAAGGTTTGCCATTTTTCCCTGTATAACACAGTAAAGATGAAGATCCCTCTGAACCAAGGATGGGGCAAGATCACTGGGGAGATGTTCAGTGAGGTTCCCTCAGGGGATCCCTCTGTCCCAGCTGCCTTTCCACCACGGACAGGGATTCTGTACCTGCTGAAAGGAAGGGACCAACCCCAGCCCCTCACTGTGGCAGAGGGGACAGAGGGGCTGGCTGGGAGGGTGGCACAGGTGACACAGCTCCCCGGGAGTGGTGCAGCCCAGCAGGAATAATCATCTGAGCAGCCAACAGCTTCTCAGGTCAGGCTCTGAGTGCTCAGAAACACCTCAGCTCTTATGGAGCTACTGACACGCTGTGCTCCAGGGCAGAACCTGCCAGGAAGGCAGCACTGGCTGCCGAGGAGGTGTTTGCCATGGTGTCACATTTGCACAGCTGTGGGAGCTGTGCCAGCCCTGGGATCCATCACCTGGGAACACCTGGGAACAGCAGGCACCCTGCAAAGCTGGGGTGCTCTGCTCCAGACTGGCTGGGCTCAGCAGGACCTGCTGGGCTTTGACAGCAGGCTTTCCTCCCAGCTCAGCAGATGGACAGAGCAGGGGCCTGCTGGCAGTGCCTCTGTCACGCTGTTCAATCCCATGTGCAGCACCAGAGCAGCAGCAGTGCTGTTGAGCAGCCTGTGGCTGGGCACTGAGGCACACGAGTGCTGCAGCCGCAGTGGGAACGTGAATCCTGCCCCTCCTCTGCTGGGCCCTGCTCTCTCCAGCTGCTGGCCTCACACCCCTTCTCCTCCCCTCCTGCCTCTGCCATCCTGCTTCTCTCCTTTGTCCCTTAACCGTGGTGGCATCTGCTTTCAGAGGGGGGACAGGGATGTGCCCCCAGTGAGGAGTGGGCTGCCAGAGGGGTTCACAGTGGTCTCTCAACATCTGGTCTCTTCCTCCAGCTGCAGGGAGGTCTGCCAGGGCTCTGCCACACCGTCCCTGAGCCATGGTCTAGGAAGCACCGGGACCATGAAGGGCTTAGGAGACAACAGAAGCCGCCATCTCTCCGAAAACCTGGACTCCCCTCAAGACTCTCTTTATGCCCCCCCAGGACAGGAACCCTTATCTCCTCAGCCCCACCGACTCCTTCACCATGGATCCCCGATTCCCGGCCCAGAACACTGTCCACGGCGACTGCCTCCTGCCGCTCAACAACCAGATCTCCAACAGCAGCACTTTCCCCCGCATCCATTACAACTCCCACTTCGAGGTCCCGGATGAAAACCCTTTTCCGAGCCACGCTCAAGCCACAAAGATCAACCGCCTGCCTGCCAACCTCCTCGACCAGTTTGAGAAGCAGCTGCCCATCCACAGGGACGGCTTCAGCACGCTGCAGTTCCAGCGGAGCGACGCCAAGCACCGGAGCGAGAGCCCGGGCCGCATCCGGCACCTGGTGCACTCCGTGCAGAAGCTCTTCGCCAAGTCCCAGTCCCTGGAGGGCCCCGCCAAGGGCAACGTGAACGGGAAGAAGGGGGCAGATGACACCAAGCAAAACCGGAGGAGCAAGAGCAAGGATCGGGCCAAGACCTCCGAGCCCAAGCGCAGGACCAGGTCCAACATCTCGGGCTGGTGGAGCTCCGATGACAACCTGGACAGCGACACCTGCAGCTACCGCAACCCCATGGGGCTGATGACGCTGGGCCGGCAGCCCGACCACAGCCAGCCAAAGTACTTCATGCACGCCTACAACACCATCAGCGAGCACATGCTGAAATCCTCCAAGAGCAATAACGACCTCAAGGTCACCCCTTGCACCAATATCCCCATCAACAACGACTCCAACTACATCAAGCGGGGCTCCTGGTCCACGCTGACGCTCAGCCATGCCCGGGAGGTGTGCCAGAAGGCCTCCGCCACCATCGACAAAGCCTTGCTCAAATCCAAGTCCTGCCACCAGGACCTGGCCTACCACTACCTGCAGGTGGGTGCCACGGGGGAATCCGGGGTGCTCCATGCAGGGAGAGCACAGGAGCTCAGGGACATCATCTCAGTGGGCACCCGTGTGACCTTATCCAGCATCTCCAGATGGTTCAGCTGCCAGCTCAGGTCACACTGCCAGGAGAGGGCTGTGGAGGGCCGGGGAGGGCCCTGGGGACAGGCCCCTACTCCTCCTGTGGGGACATTGATGCTAACGGGGTCCATCTCCCACAGCTGCAGCGTGGTCCCAGCGCCCCCAGTCCCTGTGGAGGGGACATGCCACCCCACCCCCCCTGCCGGGTGTGACCCCATTCCCTGCAGGCCTCCCACATGTCCCCACTGCCTGCCCAGGCCCTGCAGGTGCTGGAGGACACTCCTGGGCAGGTGGGAACACAGCTGCCCCATGTGGCTGTTTCCCTTGAGTGCCCACACAGCCGGGAACACTCAGGGGCCACGTCTCACCGGGCACAGCCCCCAGCCCCCCCGGAGCCCCCTGTGCCTGAAGGTCAGCAGCCCTGACTAATGCTCCCCCCTTATCTCCACGCATCCCAGGACGCGCCAGCGTGCCCAGCCAGCCCCGCCCTGCCCAGCTTCCCCGGAGCACTGGTAGGAGCCCAGCGGGCAGGGTGGGGCAGCAGGGCAGTGCCAGCCCCGCTTGCATGGCCTGCATGGCTGATGCTGGTTTGAAACCCTGGCACCCACAGCTCCAGCTCTGCAGCAGGCTCCGAAGCGGCGCTGGAGCGGCGCGAACCTGGTTGTGCCCTAGAGAGAGGAATGAAGACAAATAAGCCAGGCCTGGGTTGGGGGGAGGAGGGGACCAGCCTGTGCATGTAAATCTGCAGCATCCTTTTAATGCAGAGGTGCCAGGGGCTTCCCTGGCTGTGCCCGGCCAGGTTAGAGGCTTTAAAACCTGATGAATTATTGAAGCACACTCAGCTTCCAATACCTCGCTGGCCATGGCTGCAAATCAAATTTCCAAGGGACTGAACTGTCTGCATCAGGAACACCAGCAGGGAAAATGATCTTGGCCTGGTTTCTTTTTCTTTCCCCCGCTCCTTCCCATTAAGCATTTGAGGTTAAAGAGGTGCAGCCAAGCTCTCCGAGAGCCCTGTTCCCTCAGGCTGCAGCACCGAGCCCAGCAGGCAGCCCCAACAGCCCCTGGGCTCTGGGGTGCAAGGCTGCCCTGCTCCTTCCCCCCATGTAATGAGCCTCCGTTTCTCGACAGCCTGACGCAGGGCTGTGGGCACAGCTGGGTGGCACGGGCCTGGCCAGCAGCTGGGCAGCCCCACCGCTCGGCTGGGAGGACACGGCTGCCCCGCAGAGCTGGGACCAGCCCCTCAGCCCCGCGCCGACCGACGCAGGCAGCGCCCAGGTAGGGATCTTGTTTGGAGCAGGAGCTTTTGCCCAGTTCCTCCTGCTCTGATCCTCCTGGGACCGCTGGCCAGGGGCTCAGCCTGCGCCACCGGACTTGGAGCGGGCAGGGAGCAGCCGACAGCCACGACTGGCGTGGCAGGAGGGACACAGGGGACACCAGGGTGTGACCAACACCCCCAGCGCCTGGGGCAGGCCCTGTACTTGGTTCACCAGTGGTTCACCACCACAGCCAGGACCTCAGGCACCCAAAACCATGATGCCTGGTGCCCCCACAAGCTGACAGGGCACAGGTGCTTGGGCTCACCTTGTCCCCAGGTGTCCAATGTCAGCCCCAAAGATCAGGACACAGGGCTCAGGGACCTCACGGGAGGATGGAGTCATTGTATCCCCACCCCTCCTTGGCACAGGAGAGGCGATGGAGAAGTCACCTCTGGAGGCTGTGTGTGGAGAATGTCCTTTTGCCAGGCCACATGTCCCCTGTCACAGCTGGGGACAGAGCGAGCCCACTCCCTCTGTGTGCCAGGGGAGGAACAGCAAGGATCTGCTTTCCCATGCCTGGGGGACACAGGGCCCTGCCCTGCTGCAGAGGGCACTGCTGCCAGGCAGAAATGCCCAGTGGGTGCCAGAGGTGCAGAGACACAAGGGAGGGCAGGGATGGGATGGGGACAAACAGGACAGCCCAGCCCACAAGGCTATTCACCTCTCCTGCCCCATTTGAAAGGTCCTTTGGGGATATTTTGGGGATTCATCAGCAACTATTGGGGGTCCATGTGATGTTTCCAGGCCCTGGAGACATCCATAGCCAGATGTTGTAGCTGGTGATCACCCAGCCCCAGGTCCAGCCCTGTTCCATCAGGGTAGGGGTCACTTGGATCAGTCCCTAGGATGACACAGCTCCATCCTTAGAGCACAGTCCCCAAGGAGGGAGGCTGTGCTCCACATCCCCAGTCCCCTGTCCCCATGAGCCCCTTATGCAGCTGAGAGTACAAGGAAAGAGGCTGAGGAGCTCCTTGGAGTGGAAGATACTCCAGGCAGGAGTGAGCAGGAGCTGTGGACAGCACCGGAGTGAGGCAGTGTGGTGGCTCAGAGGGGACAGTCACCATTAACCTGATGCATCATCCAGACCTCCCCAACCCCACCTACAGCCAGACCACCCCAGAGCTTCCTTAACCCCCAGGAGCCCTGAAAATAATTCATCATCCAGAGTGGGTGGCCAGACCAGTGCCAGCCACTGCACGGTGCTGAGTGCCTCACGCCAGCCCCACCGAGCTGCCATGGAGCAGGAGTACAGCCCAGGTCCTTCCCAGAGGGTGCCCTGCCAGAGGGACAGCCTGGCTGCAGCTTGCTTCTCGAGGACATGGCTGAGCCCGTGGGACAGCACAAGGGACAGGGAGCAGCGCTGTGCCCGCAGCAGTGCAGCCTGTGCATGGCCCTGCAGCCCTGCAGCGCTCGGCAGGGGTTCTGTGCTGCATGTCCGTGTGTGCATGGCAGAGCTGGCACTTGTGTGATGGAAACTCTGTTTGCTCTTCCAGTCTCTTCCCCCTGACCTGCCCCGAGTGGAGGGAGCGCTGCAGCTCCTGCCAGAGCCCAGCAGGGCAGCTTTCCCCTTCCCCCTGCCCCTGCTCTGTCAGTGCTCCAGGGACTGAGGGATGCCCCAGGGGAACCTCCCCCGTGGCCCTTCCCTCATGGCAGGAGAGCAGCACAGGCAGGCAGTGCTGCTGGCTGGGGACTGTGCAGCACCTGGTGACAGCGCAGTGGGGTGGCAGCAGTGGAGCCCAGCTCCAGCGGTGGGCACGTGCCTGGATCCCACACCCCTGCACCACGTGGCACCACATGGACCACGACTGAGAACAATGAAGGACCCACATCCTGCAGCCCCCAAGTCCCCATAAAGTCTCTGGACCTGGGCATCCTCTTGCTCCCACTCCTTCCACAGCAGCCAAAGCACAAAGGGCAGAGCCAAGGCCGCACCTGGCAGAGCAGCAGGAAGGGCAGCAGGGCCCCACCAGCTGTGAGGAGCTGCTCTGTGCCCGGCCTGGGTACCCACATCCCACCTGGGCATGACACACAGTCCGTGCTCAGAGCCCCCGGTGTCACCTGCCAGGAGCTCTGCTGCCACCGAGGGGCTGCACTGGCCACTGTCAGGGCTGTCCTTGATCACAGCAGCCGCTCTGGCTGTCACCCCCATGGCAGAGCTGCAGACTGCAGGACAGGCTCCTCACATCCTCCTGCAGAGAAGCACCCAGAGGAGCCCAAACAGCACTCAAAGGACCTGCACTGCTTTTGCAGGGCCCCGAGGGTACTGGCTTGTCCCTGCAGGTGTGACACTTAGGAAACACTTGTCCTGCTCTCTGTCCCACGGGAGCTGTGGCACCTGTGGACATGCTCCAAAGTGGGGCAGTGGATTCAGGGGTGTCCTCCCAAGCACCTTCCTTCCCTTGCGTGCTGAGCTGGAATGCAGAGCACCTTGAGAGCAGCTCTGTGCCCTGCTGCCTTGCCAAGGCACAGAGCAGAGGAGAGGCAGGGAAAGCAGGATTAAGGCAGCTTGGTGAGGGCCAGGTGCTGTTGGGATGCCCCAGGGAGGCTGTTCCTGGGAGTGGGAAGGTCCCAGTGGGGCAGGCAGTGCTGGGGCTGCACCAGCAGAGAGAGAGGCACTGGAACTGCCTTTGTGCTGCTGTGCCCAGGGAGCCCGAGGCCAGGGGGCAAATGCAGCAGCCATGGCAGAACTGAGCAGCCCCAGCCCGTGCCCTCGAGCAGTGGCAGCAGAGCAGCTGTAGGACCCTGAGGTCTGAAAGCCCCCACTGTCCTGGGCTGGCCTCAGCACCCCTCACTGCCCCAAACCATCCAGCACTGGCCCTACACAGGGACAGCCAGGCAGTCCCTGTCCTGCAGGCCCTGTCCTGCATGGCACACTTGGCTGCTGGCTGGCCCTGCCCTCCTCAGCCAGGGGCTGCAGCCAGCCCTGCCCCTCACCAGCCCTTCCTGCCCTTCACCAGCCCTTCCTGCCTCTCACCAGCCCTTCCTGCCCTCACCAGCCCTTCCTGCCTCTCACCAGCCCTTCACCAGCCCTGCCTGCTCTCACCAGCCCTGCCTGCCCTTCACCAGCCCTTCCTGCCCCTCACCAGCCCTTCCTGCCCCTCACCAGCCCTGCCTGCCCTTCACCAGCCCTTCCTGCCCTCACCAGCCCTTCCTGCCCCTCACCAGCCCTGCCTGCCCTCACCAGCCCTGCCTGCCCTCACCAGCCCTGCCTGCCTCTCACCAGCCCTTCACCAGCCCTTCCTGCCCTTCACCAGCTCTTCCTGCCCCTCACCAGCCCTGCCTGCCCTCACCAGCCCTTCCTGC
>VZSJ01005482.1:2159-59356 GCA_013398405.1 Pheucticus melanocephalus | reverse complement strand
CCTGCCCTCACCAGCCCTTCCTGCCCTTCACCAGCCCTTCCTGCCCTATCCAGCCCTTCCGGCCCTCACCAACCCTGCCTGCCCTCACCAGCCCTGCCTGCCCTCACCAGCCCTTCACCAGCCCTGCCTGCCCTCACCAGCCCTGCCTGCCCTCACCAGCCCTTCACCAGCCCTTCCTGCCCTCACCAGCCCTTCACCAGCCCTTCCTGCCCTCACCAGCCCTTCCTGCCCTATCCAGCCCTGTGCTGGCCCAGACCCCACAGGTGCAGCTCAGCCTGAGGAGAAGGCAGGCAGCAAAATGCAGTCTGCAGTCAGAGCTGACATCAAGGTGATCAATATAAAAGTGATTCTCAGGGTCCTTGTCTCCTCTGGAAAGGGTCAGAGCCGGGCACACCAGTGGCCTGTGGGATCCCCCCAGTGGCAGGGCTCAGCTGGAGCCAGTGGGGTCCCTCCTGGCCTCAAGGCCACCAGTACAGACAGAGGCAGCACTCCCACCCAGCAGGGACAGGGTTCTCAGCTCTTGCATTTACCAGGACCTGAGATGTGACAGCCACAGCTCCTGAGCTGGCAGTGCTGTGGGCTTGCCTGGGAGCCATGGCCAAGCATAAAGATGGCAGGAGCAGAGTGGAAAGAGCTGGGAGATTCCACACCAGCAGCAGTGGGCCCAGGGAGGCCTGGCCAGTGTGTGTGCCTCATGTGGGAGACTTGCTCCACTTGGATCCCAGCTGGATCTCACACACCTGGATCAGCCCTGCCTCTGTTCCACATCCCCAGGAAAGTGGGTGCTGGGCCATGGGTGCACTCCAGGCAGAGGCCTGTCCCCAAAGCAGCCCCAGGGGTGGTTTGGGGTCTGTTCCAGAGTAGGCACACGGAGCAGGCTGGCAGGACACGGGCTGAGTCCCTTTGGGCAGGAATAAGCCCTCAGCTGTGAGCTGTGGATTGAGCCTGCACCTGGACACAGCCTGCAGCCTGCAGATCTGAGCCTCACCTGGAGATGCTCCAACCCAACAGCATCAGACAGAGCCTTGGACTGACTCTGGCTCCCAGGGAAGCCCTGCTGGGAGCAGGGATGAGAACAGGCACTGCAGGGCTGGCTCCTCACAGCTGCAGCACAGCCCGGCGTCCCCAGAGCACTGTGAGCTGTGGCTGCTCAGCCCCACAGCTCCCTGGGCAGCAGGGCAGGTCCAGCAGCTCCATCCAGCAGAGCCAAGCTGGAATCTCTTGTCAGCACAAGCTGTGCTCAGCACAAGGGCTGGCACGGCTCCCCATGGCATCCCAGCTGCTGCCCCAGTCTGGGTGGCCCTGGGCTGCCCTGGCACTGGTGTGGCATGGACATGGCTGCATCCTCACATCTGGCCTGGCTGCTCCTTGGCCACGTCCTCGAGGGCAAGACAAAGGCCAGCAGCAATCCAAGTGAGCCACAAAGCCAAGGCTTGCTCCTGGAAACCTGGGCTTCCCCATCTTTCTCCTGACTTGTCCCACATCACGTGTGGTTCATCCTGGTCAGTCCTGGGCACCTTGGCTCTGCTTCTGGTCCCCCCCCCCACAGGATGGGGGCTGCTGTGGCTGCTCAGTGCTTCAGGCCTCACATGGCACCAACAGCTCACTCCTGTCTAGTGAGGGAACAGGAGACTGTATCTGCCTTAAACTAATTGTGGAGGTGTCATCTTGCTGGGGTTAGAAGCGCTTTTCATGCCCAAGGTGCCGCTCATCTCTCAGCAGAGAGGCCAGCACAAGGTCTGTGTGCCCAAGCTGCTCTAGAGGGACTTGTGAGAGAAAGTAGTTTCAGCCACTCAGAGTCACATTCAACTCAAAACCTTAAAGAGCCCATGAAGGTCTGGGCTCTGAGCCCCAGGCCCTGCTCCACAGCAGCACTTTTACGCTCAAAGACGTGGTCAGTGTGATGAACAGCTGGGTCCAGCCCTGTCCCAGTGCCCCAACAGGCCCAGTGAGACCATCCTCTCCTCCCCCTGTCTGGCATTGTGCAGCTTGTCGTGGCTGTGTGAGCATGTCTGGGATGGAGGTGTCCAGCAGCAGGGAATGGCTGTGATGTGCTAAAACAGAGGCCACCAAAGCAAGGGCTGCCTGGCATGAACTGCTAAGGGAGGGTTGTGAAGGAATTGTGTCGCTTATTCCCAGTACACCGCAGCAGAAGTACAACAATCTCCCCAACTCCCCACGATCCTGCTGGTCCCAGGATGGTGGGCTGTCCCCTCCCTCACATCTGCTGATGCTGCCCTTCCTCCTGCAGGTGCCCCACGGGGAGTGGAACAGCACGCTGTCCCGGGACAAGGACAGCGAGATCCCGTGCCGGCGCATGCGCAGCGGGAGCTACATCAAAGCCATGGGGGATGATGACAGTGAGGACTCAGAAACCAGCCCCAAACCATCCCCGAAAACTGCAGCTCGGAGGCAGAGTTACCTCAAGGCCACACAACAGTCCCTGAGTGAGCAGAGCACCACACAAAGGTAACGCTGGAGCTCCTCTGGGAGCTCTGCACAGGCGCTCAGGGCCACCCCTAGAGCAGTCCTTGGGCTGCAGCACCCCACAGAGTGTGGCACCAGAGCCCAGCAGGGCTCCTGCACCCCAGCTCTAACAGAGAGATGAGGAGACAGCAGGACAGGAGAAGATGTGGCACCCAGTCCTGGTGATTTCCTGGTGTTAGGAGCCGCTTTAGGTCTCTGTCCCCTCAGCCATGGGGGAGCACTCCTCTGATGGAGCTGTGGGGATTTCCTCCCCAAGCATCCTCTGCTCTGGGGGAATGCAGAGATCCCAACCCCAAGAGGCCCCTTGGCCATGGAAGCTGCTCACCCAGCATGGCTGAGGACACTCAGCCTGCTGGGACTGTGCCTGGAGCTGCTCTGCTCCACAGGTGTGCAGGTGTTCCAGGTGTTCCACCTCTGGAACAGAAAGGTGGCACACTGGGCTGGAGGATATCCTGACGGGCTGAGAGGTTTTTGAAGGAGGCAGACCCACAGTGGTTTGAGCCAGACAAAGCCAGGGGAGCAGAGCAGGAGCTCTGCTGGGCCAGAGGCTGGTCCTGCAGGAGGGGCTCTGTATGAGCCGGGTAGTGATGCCGTGCAGTGTCCTCAGCACTCCCGGGACAAGGCACCTGGGGGCTCTCAGTGCTCCGGGTGCTGCAGCTGGGGCAGCTGTGGCTGCAGCAGAGGGGCAGGGAGAAGCAGGAGCCGCTGGGGATGAACTGCTGAGGCTCAGCAGGCAGAGGGAAGTGGGATGCAGGCAGTGCGGGAACGCCTCACAGCGCCTTCGCATCAAGACCAGGTGCTGCTTTCTGCTGGGAGACGGTGGCAAAATCAGCTGTGGGGAGGCCTGGAAATGCCTGCTCTGGATCCGTCCCTGTTCTGAGCCCTCCCATTCGTCTTAGGGGAGCAGGGTGGGGTCCTGGAGTCTCTGGTGAAAAATACCTACCTAGAGAGGCTGGGGCTCCTTGTGCCCATGCAGCATGTCCCTCGGGATGTGGCCTGCCCTGGGCGCTGGGCTCAGCCAGGGCTGGGCCAGGCCTGGGGAGCGCGGGAGGGATCGGCCGTGAGGGCTCCGAGCAGGGCTCGGCCCTACAGGAGCTCTGCGGGGCAGGACCCGGCGGAGCATGTCCGGGAACGGAGCCGAGAACAGAGCCGGAGCTGGAGCTGGGAATAGAGCCGGAACAGGGGATAGAGCAGGGGCTGAGACCAGGGATAGAGCAAAGAATGTAGGCGGGATTGGGGCTGGAACCGGGAATAGAACCGGGGATCGGGATGGGGCCGGAGCCCGGCCGGTGCCGGGAGGAGAACCGGGGATGAGGCCGGAGCCGGGAATAAAATCGGGGATGAGGCCGGAGCCGGGAATAGAGCCGGGGATGGGGCCGGGGCCCGGCCGGAGCCGGGAGCGGAGCGCGGCCGCCCCCTGGTGCCCGGCCCTCGCCGCCCAGCGCGGCCCCGAGCCCCGGCAGCCGAGGGCCCGCGGGCTGGGACTGGCACGGGGGGCCGCAGGGCCAGCCAGAGCCAGGGCAAGGCACAGGGCCGTCCCTCTGTGAGGGTCTCTGCCCCTCCAAGGGCTGCTGGCCGCTCTGTGACTCGGTTTCCCCGCGGGCAGGCGGGGGAAGGCCGGAGGGGTGGCACAGGGACACTGCCCGCACCAGGACGCGGCTGGCTCATGGCCTGAGCTCACGGATAAAAACCTCAGCATGAGGGAAAGCCGGCAGTCAGCAGGGAGCCCGGGGCTATGGATGTCGCATGGCCCGTGGTCCCCAAGATACTCCAAGGGGTGTCTCCTCCATCTCCCCTGGCAGAAGGGACAGTTCCCCACTCCCATCCCACCCCGAGATGGACACCTCAGAGTCCCTGTGGGATGCCCACATACTGCACAGGGCCTGCCGTGCCCTCAGCTCTGCTGTCCCCAGGCAGGTGAAAGTCGGAGCTGTGTACCCACGGCCCTGGCAGACGTGGGGGAGGCGGCCATGAGGGCCTGTGTTGGGATCACAGGCCATTCCAGATGGAGAGGCCCCACAGCTGTCCTGGGCCACTGTGTGGCTGGCAATGTCACCCTCTATGTGCACCCAGCCTGGGCCCAGGACTCCTTCACACACGGTCTTGTGGTGGAACAGAGCCCCAGGGGAGCCCCATCCTTCCCCATCCCTCCCTGCCCCCATGTGCCTGGGTCTCAGCTGAGGTCTGGCTGGGTCAGGTTCAGTGAGAGCCCTGCTCTCCTCCTGTGCACAGCCTGCTGCTCTGCCCCAGGACGTAGAGGCAGTTTCTCCCAGCAAAGCTGTACTAGAAATACTGATCCCCTGCTCGTGCAGCATTGTCATTCCAGCTAGGTTCCCACTGGACTTCTTCCAGATAATCTACACAAATGTAAATACATGTATATTGCAGTTGTTTCCAATTGCAAAGTCCACAAAATACAAATTAAAAGTCATTTCTCATCTTGCCTCTCCCCCCTTTTCCAGCAATCCAGGCAGTGCTGTGGCTGGAGGCTGGCACAGATCCCACATGTTCCCTGGGGCTCTGCTGGACTAACTTGGCATCTGCAATGCTTTCCTGGGGCAGCAGGACCCAAAATCTTGCCCTTCTCCCTCCACTGCACCCCACAACCCTCTCCCTGTGTGCCATGCCCAGCCAGGGGCTGGCAGGCAAGTATGAGCTGCCTTCTCCACAGCCAAGCAGTGGGCACGGTGCCCAGCATCACCTCAGTGCTGCCACGCGTGCCTGTGTCCATGCCCGTGCCTGTGCCCGTGCCTGGCAGAGGGCCCGTGGGCAGGGGGCTCTGGCCGTGGGCAGGGGGTTCTGGCCATGGGCAGGGGTGTCTGGCCATGGACAGAGGGGTCTGGCCATGGGCAGGGGGATCTGGCTGTGGACAGGGGGATCTGGCTGTGGACAGGAGGGTCTGTCTGTGGGCTGGGGGGTCTGGCTGTGGACAGGAGGGCCTGTCTGTGGGCTGGGGGGTCTGGCTCTGCCCCAGCACTGCCCCTGCCATGGGGACACCCTGACACCCTCTCTCTGCCTGCAGGAGCCTGGACCGCCTGGACTCTGTCGAGATCCTCCTACCTCCAAAGTTCCCCACCTGGGAGGAAGAATACAACCAGATCTCTGACAGTGCCAACGAGTCCAGCTGCATCAACCAGGTGAGGTGCTGGAGTGCTGACCCACGGTGCTGGCACAGGCAGTGAGGGAGGAGGCCAGCTCAGGGGGGAAGGAGCATCTTCTTCCCTCTTCAAAGGAAGACACTGGCTGTGCTCCAGGAGCTGCACAGGCTGTTCCCTGGCAGCTTTACCAGTGTCATGGCCAGCTCTTTAATCAGGATTCCTATTAGACCTCCTTCCTGCAGCTTTGCCTCCTCTCACACTGCTGGTGCAGCCAAAACCCCTCTGCCACAGATATGGTAACCCAGAGGGTGCCCCATAGTGCTGGAGGAAGCTCATGGCTGCTCTAGATGCAGGGTCTCACTGTGTCACTCCCTAGAACCATCTACAAGGCTGTTCAACCTTGCTGCAAGCCCCTCATGCCCACTGGGTTGGTCCAGAGCCAGGGCCAACCTCACCTGATAATGTCCAGCCTGGGACCCCACAGGGTCACCAGGGACAGTCACCCTGCTCAGCTCAGGACCTCACCCCTTGTGCAGCAGACTGGACCCAGGAACAGGGAGCCCACAGCTGGGGAGGCTGTCCTGCCAGGCAGCTGGGGATGTCTCTTTTGGATATTCCTGGGCACCATGGCAAAGCCAAGGATGCCTGTGAGATGCTGGCAGAGGGTGGCAAACCCCTTGCCACAAGTGAGCTCATGCCCCAACCACAACATTTGGGATGCAGTTGATGCAAAATGGGTCTAACTTCCCACACTATGGTTGTGGGGTTGCTCTGGAGCTCCCTAGGGCTGGGATTGCTCTGGAGCTGCCTCCCAGGCCAGAGATAACTGGTGCCAGGATGAGCAGAGGTTCCATGTGCTCATCTCAGCCCCACAGCTTTGCCCAGCGAGCCCTGTCACCCCAGGCCTCTGTCCCATCTGTTCCTGTGTGTCTGCATGGGCAGCACCCCCACGCTGCTTTGTGTGTGCAGGGGGCCAGAGCAGCGGGGTGGGCATGAGGAGCCCTGGGGGAGGGGGGACAAGGGCATGTCCTGCCTGTGTTTCCATCCAGGCGTGGGGGGCACTGAACCACTTGGCTGGAATCTGCTGCTGTCCCAGAGCAGTCAGAGCCCTTGGAGGGGAGCTGGGGGAGCAGGGGCATTGCTGGGCATTCCTGTTCCCTGTGGCCAGTCCTGACCCTTGTGCAGCAGCAGCAGCAGCAGCAGCCATGTGCTGGGTGTCTCAGTGCACAGCGGGGGGGGGTCAGCACCGCCGTGTCCTCGTCCTTCGCGTGTCAGTCTGTGCTGAAGTCCCTGCAGGAAACCATGGCTCTGTGCTCTGTCCTCTGTCCAGAGCTGCTTCCAGGAACTGAGTGCAGCAGCCCCACAGAGACATCAGGAGGGTCTTGAGGGTCTGAGCAGCCCGTGATGTGCCAGGAGCTGCACAGGCAGCCAGCCCAGAGTCAGGCTGGTGGCACTGGGATTGCTGGGGGCACCCCGACTGCCACAGCACCCGCTGACACGGGGGGCTGCTGCCAACACAGGCACTCTGCCACTGTCCCCTGAAAAACAGAGAGCTCAGCTGCAGCTGGTCAGGATTGAGAGGCCTCCCACAAACTGCATGTCTCTTGATCCAGAATGGAGCTGGTTCATCCACCAGTGTGTGCTGGTCTCATCCATCCCAGTGCCAGAGGAGTTCCTGCCCTGCCCTCACTTCAGTGTGACCTCCACCACCTTCCTTGTGTGTCCAGCCAGACCCTAGTGTCTTCCCACATGGAAACACCCCCAGCTCTGACAGACAAGTCCCCTCTGCTCAGTCCCACTCAGCTCCACCTCTAGCAGTCCAGGGATCACCAGGTGCATGTGTCAGCACCTCCTGTCACACCAAGGGGGACAGAGCTGGTGACCCCAACACTGCCAAGCCCCACCGTGAGCTGTGCCCTGTGCAAGAGGGCCAGGCCCATTCCCAGAGCCAAGCCTCTTCCCTCAGGCACACTTTGATTCTCCCTGAGAGGGTCATCCAGGGCAGGTGATGCCAGGCAGAGCCCCGAGGGTGGAGAGGAGGAGGGAGCTGTGCCTCAAGGCAACGCAGTGTCTGTCAGGGCTCTGTCCATATGTGTGCCGTGGCTTTGCTCTGCTGGGGAGGCAGAACAGCTTCTGTGTGGCTTCTTCTGGCATAGGGAGACAGCAGTGAGGTGGCCAGGCCAGCCCTGCAGGCTGCAGGACAGCTCCCCCCACACGGAGCACTAAGGCTGCCCACGGCTCTGTGGGCTCTGAGGTGTGCCCAGTGCCAGGGGCTACCCAGAGGTGCCCAGTGGGAGCCACGGCCACCTCGTGCAGCTGCCCCTGTGTGCAGAGGGCTGTCCCAGCACGGTGTCCCCAGTGTCCCCTGTGGGTGTACAGGGTTATGGTGCACACAGCAGGCTGAATGCTCAGCAGCTTCTCCCATGGTTGAGGTGTCCTGTGGAGCTTTGCCATGTCCGTGCCACTGTCTGAGGGGCGTGTGGCCTCGCTTGGCATCTTACGAGCTCTGCAGTTTGTACTGAAGTGTCAGCAGCAGTGGCCCCAGGGGACAGCCCCTGCTCCCCTTGTGCTCAGTCCCTGTGCAGTGACTGTCTGTGTGAGGGGCTCCCTGTTCTTGGCCTTTAACCTTCTCCAACTCTTTCTTCCAGATCTTTGGACCCCCCTCACTTATCCCTCAGATATTTACCCATGGAGAGCAGGTATTGTCCCGCTGGCGTTTCTCTCATCCTTCCTCATGGAGCTTTCTGGGGCCAGCCTGGACACCCGTGGCAGGGTGTGAGGTGGGCTCTGGGGTTAGCCCATGCCCAGGCCAGTGGCAGGAGAAGGAAAAGAGGAGGAGAAGGAGACAGCACTCCTTACCCAGGCACTGCAAGGCAGCTGGAGAGCTTGAGTCCTGGGCCCAGCAGGGGCTTAGGGATGCTCAGTTTTAAGGGGAAAGCAGATGAACTTCTTAAGCCAAACTTCGTGGAGCTCAGGTGCCAGTGCTGGGCAGAAACAATGTCCTTGTGTGCCAGGAGAAAGAAAGGGCCAGGAGGGATGGATGTGGGCAGCAGGGCCAGTCTCGGCATCTCTCACCTGTATTTCAGAACAGTCTGCTCTGGGCTGGGTCTGGTTTGACCTGGCTGAGCCTCTCCCAAGACCGAGTTTGCCCAGCAGCTGCCATGGGACAGCAAGGCAGGGCTGTGGGCAGGAGGGAGAAGGGGAGGGCAGTGGCAGAGCTGCCCCTGCCCTGTTCACCCCTGGCCACAGCCAAGCCCTCTCCTGGCCCTCACCAAGGATGGGGCTGGGGTGGATTCCGAGACCCACCCTAGGCAAGTGTGGGGGCTGAACCCCAGCCCACAGCTCTTCCCTGCTGTCTCCCCACGTCCCCCCCCCAGGAGCAAGCGTGCCCTGGTGGGCTCTCACATTGAGGCTGAGGTGTCCCAGCTGTGCTGGGACAGGGGCCCTGGCAGAGTGCACTGGGATTTTGGCCACACGTGCTTTCAGCAGCAGGACTGGGGGTGTTTCACAGGCACTGTGCTGGTAAGTGTCCCCTACCCCACAAGCTGAGACCCTCTCCCCTTCAAGGAGGGGCCCTCTTCCCTCTCTCAGCAGAGAGCCCCGGGCACCCTGTGCCCAGCAGCACTGACCACTGACCACTGACCACTGGACCTGCCGTCCTGCCTGCCGTGAGCGGGACCTGCAGGAGTGGCCGGAGGGCGAGGAGCAGGACGGATGGGAGGGGAAGGGCAAGAAAGGGCGGCCGCAGGCAGGGGCTGACTGGGCTGCCCTGTCCCCGTGCAGGCACCCGAGCCGGAGCTGGGGGAGCAGTACGAGCCCGTCTGCGACTCCACCTACAGCGAGGCCGAGTCGGCGGCTGCGGAGGTGCTGGACCTGCCTCTGCCCAGCTACTTCCGATCCCGGAGCCACAGCTACCTCCGCGCCATCCAGGCGGGCTGCTCCCAGGAGGACGACACGGGCTCCGTCCGCTCCATCTCCCCGCCGCCCACGGGCAGCCTCAGCGGCAGCAGGACCCTGCCCACCAACAGCAGTGAGTGCCACGGCGTGCGGGGACAGGGACACGGCTGGCACTGCCTGGCGGCTGTCGAGCATGCGAGGCGCTGGGCTTGGGTGCCTGCATCCCCAGCCGTGGCTGACCATGACTTTTGGGGCGTGTTGGGGCTTGCTGTGTGCCCGAGAGGATGGGCAGAAGCTGGATGTGGGTGCTGGAATGGCAGACGGGCTCTGGGTGCTGTGTCAAAGGGGGTGTGACCAGCAGGTCAAGGGAGGAGATTCCTCCTGCTCTACTCTGCTCTCATGAGACCCCTCCTGCAGAGCTGACTCCAGCTCTGGGGCCCTCAACACAAGAAAGATGTGGAGCTGCTGGAGCAACTCCAGAGGATACCATGGAGATGATGCTCCAAGGGCTGGATCCCCTCTGCAGTGGAGACAGGCTGAGGGAGGTGGGAATGTTCAATCTGGAAAAGAGAAGGCTCCAGGGAGATCTTAGAGGTTAGTGAGATGCTTGCACAGGTTGCCCAGAGCAGCTGTGGCTGCCCCCTCCCTGGAAGTGTCCGAGGCTGGACAAGGCTGATCCAAGGTTGGACAGGGCTTGGATCACCGTGGTCGAGGGGAGTGTGTTCCTGCCCAGGACAGGGGTGGGACTGGATGAGCTTTAGGGTCCTTTCAACCCAAACCATTCTGTGACTCTGTGATGACACATAAAGAAAACCCAACATCCCTGGCTGTGGAGTACAAGCAGATCTTGCACTGAGTTTCAAGGCACCAACAAGCCTCCCCCAGCCCCAGAGGCCAGCATCCCTGTGCTGAGCCATGGCAGCATTTCCATGATGCTCCAAGTCACTTGATGCGCACCACTTTGCATCAATTTCTCCAAGGCAACCTGTGCCCTTCCCAGCTCTGGCCAGCACCCCTGCTCCAGCTGGGGCTCAGGTGTAGCACAAGGTGTGAGGAGCTGAGAGGTCCCATCCTGGGGATAATTTTGGGAACTGGTTAGCAAAAGTGTTGCCTTGGTGTTCCTCAACGTGGTGGTGCCTGTTCATTGTGCAAGGCAGATGGCAGAGCAGGAAAGAGGAATGCAGAACCTCCCCAGGGCTGTCTGTGGAGGCAGCACATCCCATCCCCATGGGTCCCCAGCAGGACAGGGCCTCTCAGCACCAGCTCTGGCACCAACGGGGGGTTCAGAGCAGCCTCAGCTCATCTGCTGTGGGCAAAGCTGCCCCAGCACTGGGATGGGATGGGATGGGATGGGATGGGATGGGATGGGATGGGATGGGATGGGATGGGATGGGATAGGATGGGATGGGATGGGATGGGATGGGATGGGCTGTCAGTGGGAGACAGCACATCCCAGCTCTGGGTAGAGTGGGGAGTGGGGAGGAGACACTGCAGCCTTCCTGCCTGGCTGCAGGCCTTCCTCCCCAGGGATATGGGCATGGAGCATCTCCCTTCAGTGGTCTGAACTGCAGAGCCATCCCAGTCAAGGTCCCCAGGATGAGGCAGGAACTGGAGGACATCCCTGGGAGGGATGGCCTGTTTGCTCAGCCCTGTCCCTCCTTCCTGCCACCCTCTCTGCTCTGCTGTGTCCCACTGCTCCCACCTGGCTGCCCCTGTCCCACAGCCCTCTCCTTGCTCTCGATGCTGCTGAGCTCGGTGCTGCCACAGGTCCAGGCTGGCACCGGGCAGCAGCAGCAGGCACAGCACAGAGGGGGCTTCCAGAATGCCTGGGTGCCACCTCTCTCTGACATGGCCCAGTACAGTTCTGCTGGTTCCCAGAGCATCCCCCAGCCCTTCACATTGGCTGCTGGGCCTTGGGGAGGGAAAGGGTTTTGGTGGAGGATTGAGGAGCAGAGAAGAGCATCTGTGGTTGTGCATGCACAGGATGTGGGAGGCAGGAGACACATCTGGACAGCACTCACACCTCTAATCAGCCATCTGGGCTCAGTTCCCTTGCAAATCATGGACTTATTTTGATTGGAAAAGCCCTTTAGGATCATTGAGTCCAACTGTTAACCCAGCATTGCCAAGGACACCACAAACCCATGTCCCCAAGTGCCACATCCCCAAGTTTTTTGAACACTTCCAGAGATGTGTTCCACCACTGCCCTGGGCAGCCTGTGCCAGTGCCTGAGCACCCTTTCCATGAAGAGCTTTCCTTAATATCCAACCTAAACCTCCCCTGGTGCATCTTGAGGCCATTTGCTCTCATCCTGCCGCTTGTTACTTGGGAGAGGAGCCTGATCCCCACCTGGCTGCACCCTCCTCTCAGGGAGTTGTAGAGAGTGAGGTCCCCCCTGAGCCTCCTTTATTGCAGGGTGAGCCCCTCAGCTTCCTCAGCTGCTCCTGGGGCTCCAGCCCCTTCCCCAGCTCCTTCCCTGGATACATTCCAGCCCCTCAATGTCTTTCTTGTCACAGGGGCCCAAAAGGACACAGCACTTGAGGTGCCTCACCAGTGCCCAGCACAGGGGACAGTCACTGCCCTGGTCCTGCTGCCACCCCATGGCCCACCTGGGCACGCCTGGCTCATGTTCAGCTGCTGTCAGCCAGTACCCCCAGGGCCTTTTCTGTGCATCCCTGAGGCTCTAAGTGGCTGGTGGTGTAAGAGAGGGGCCTCTCAAGCAGCAGGTGGCAGCTTGGTGGCATCAGCCTGGACACACGGAGAGGGGTGAGTTGTCACCTGCAGGTGTCACTTGTGGCCTCTGCTCCATGCAGGGCTCTAGGATGACACCATTAAGAGCCCTGACCCAGACAGGCCCCAGGGACACCTCCCTTCATCCAGCATCTGTGCACCAGCCCAGAGCAATGGGGACCACCACGTTTTTGTCTGTGCAGGGACACATCCTAAAGAGGCACCAGCAGCAGAAGTTCTGGGGCCAACACAGGCTTCTTGTTCCTTGAGGGCCGGGTGCGGGCTGGATGCTGAAGCAGAGGGATTCGGGCACCGTCTGAGGGCAGGAGGAGGGGCAGCAAGCTGCATGCAGGGTGTGTGGGGAGCACGGGGGAGAGCCCTGACAGCTGTCACACCCCTGCCACGCCAGTTCCTCCCACTAATGCCTGTGTCACCGGCACATTACAAGGCAATTAGCTCCCGTTTGACAGCCAGCGAGACAGATGATGAGCTGCCCTTGATCAGCCTTAAACAAAGCTTTGTGCCTCGCACAGCCGGAGACTCAAAAGCCCCAGTGGAACCTATTCCTCTAATTGCCAGGCGTGCAGTGACAGCCGCGCCCGCTCCCAGCGCCACAAAGGGCTCCCCAGCCCCGGCTCCTGCTTATTAGAGGCAGCTCTGGGAATTACTTGTTTAATAGACTGCTTGCGATGCAGAGCAGAGTATTTGATGTCCAGGGGAAACAGGAAAGCAGAGGTGAGCAAGCAAATACAGCAGGGAAAGCTCACACCAAGCCAGTTCTACTCGAGCTCTTCCCAGTCCTCCTTGTGCCATCTGGTAACACCACCCTTGCTCAGAGATCCTGCCCTGGGATTCAGCAGCCTGCTCCCAAAAAGCTCAGGTGTCCGGCTCCTTATCCTTGTCCAGATCTCTTGCAGGCAGGCCAGGGCTGCACGTACCTTGTGCCCTCCATGTACCAGAACTCTTCCGAGCCCAGGCTGGGCAGGAGAGCACTGCCTGGGAGAGATACTCCCAAAGGTCAGGACAGAACAACTGCCCTGTCTCTCACCTGCTTCCTGTCTTCTTTGTATTGCTTTTGTTTCCCTGTTTGTGACTAAATTAGAGAGCTGGCTTCAGGGCCCATGGTTGTGCTGGGGGAAGGCACACAGTCCCCTGGCATTGATGCTCTTGCAGGGGCTGCAGGGCTGTGCTTAGGAGGAAGGACAAAGTGCCTGCCCCCTCCAAGGGCTGGCTCACTGTGGGACGAGTTTCCACGGCTTCTGGGAAAGTCGTGTATCTTCCTCCTCCTTCTCCTCCTCGGTGTGCCATGATCCCGGGCTCTGTGTGGGCAGGCAGTTTCTGTTGCGCTCCTCCTGGCTGTCATGGCCTTCTCTCCTGTGTGGGGAAGCAGCAGCGGTGGGAAGGCACAGGGAGCTCACACCAGGCCGGGAGCCGTGGCTGGGCCGGGGCTGAAGCACCACTGCGGCCCCTTGCTAATCCCATCGGCCTGAGCTGACCCCACACGGCCTTTGGGAGGGACTGCTATTCCCTTCAGATTTTCTCCTTCTTTTTGACCTAGATTTCACGTTCCAGAAATAGCTTTCTCTGACATACAAGCAGGAAAGGGATTAGAGGGAGAGCGTGTGTGTGTGTGTATATGTGTGTGCCAGGGAAAGATTTCTGTTGCATGCTCCATCAGTGTTTGCAGAGGAAAAAAGGGCACACACACACGTTCTGTGATGTATTCATGTGTCTGTGGGACAAAAAGAAATTCATGACAGCTGTTTCTGTGCACATTTGCCAATTCATTTTTCACCTCTGATCTTTCCCTTGTTATTATGGAAACTCCACCACCGCCCTGTGCCCAGCCAGCGCTCCCTTTTCCCCCGGAAGCCGTGCCACGGCCGCAGCCCCGCTCTCGGCTCCACCCCCAAACCCAAACCATCCCTGTCTTTATGTGCCCGGCGCTCTTTGCTGCCCGGTTTCTGCACTCCCATGGGCAGCACCAAGGGCTGTGAGCTCGCTGTCTGCTGCAGGCACGTGGCTGGCCCACAGAACCAGCTGCAATGGGTTTGAGCCCACAGAAATGCCCAGGTCCCCGGGAAGGAGGGGCTGCAACCACGCTGTGGGATGCTGTGCTGGCACAGACGGGAGGTGAGCACGGCTCCAAGGTCCTGGCCCAGCCTGCCTTCTCCCAGCAGGGATCATCTACAAAGGAGTAGAAACAAAGGCAGCTGCCAGCATTTCCCTTTGCTGACATGGTCAGAAAGACAAGTCCTTCTTGTTGCTTGCTTTTATCAGCTTTGATAGCAGGAAAGGGAGCTGGTGCTGTCCTCGTGGGAGAGGAAAAGCCAAAGCACCAAGGGGTGCCTCAGCTCACTCAGAGCTCTGGGAGGGCAGCACCAGGAGTCCGTGCAGTGCTGTGCTCTGCCCATGAGGAGAGCTGGCTGGAGGGCAGTGTGTCAGGAACACAGACTCCTGAGCTCTCTCCTCAGGCCGAGGGGCATCCCCACGTGCTGGCCATCCTTGTGATCCAGGTGAGCACAGAGCTGCCCTGACACCAGATAGTCACAGGTGATGCTCAGATCCTCTGTGGCTCTCCAGGGCCACAGGGCTTGTGCCATCTCGGGGGAAGTCCCTGCAGCAGCCAAGGACAGCCTTAGCAGAGACAGACACACTTGTGCCAGGAGAGCAGGGCTGGGTGGGGTTGAGTGAGGCTCTGCAAACAGCCTGGAGCATTTTCAGGATGTCAGACAGTACAGGCAAATGAGGGTTTCTTTGTGTATGTCTTGGTTTGGGTTGCTTTTCTTCTCCTTCGTGCTTTCTCATTATCTTTTCCATCTACTGAGCCATGACCTGGGTGTTTCTGAGGGTTCAGGAAGAGACTGGCAGTTCAGAGCTACCTGGGACACCCTGAACTGAAAACAAGTTTCCTTTTTTCCTTGGTAGGCAGCAGAGTGGGGAGGCCCTAGGCTGAGGGTCCCAAGGCTCAGGACTGACTCTGTGACCAAATTCTCCTTCAACCCCATTGTGCTGCTGCTTCCAAGAGTGGAAGCAGCAAATCCGCAGCGATTCTGTTGCTGAGCGCCGAGGGCGGCGGCGGCTCGGTCCTGCCTGTGGAGCCGGCAGTGCTTGAGCTCAGCGCTGTTTCCCACGGCGCTTTGATCGCTCCTTGCTGCACACCAGCCCTTCTCCGAGTGCTGGGAGCGCAGCGAGCCATCAGTAAATCCCAGCACCGAGCAGTGATGGTAGCAGCGAGGGGCCGGGGCAGGACATGTTCTGCTGGCAGGGGCCACGCGGCAGCAGCGGGGCTCGCACGGCCACGGCCCTGCCCCGGGCCCAGCACCGCCAGTGCCCGCACCCGCTGCCCGTCTCGGTCACACAGAGCGACTCCGGTCTCGCAGAGCTGTCCTGGGCCAGGGGAGCCTTGTGCTCATCAGCTCCGTGTGTCAGTGCAGGATGTGAGGGATAGAGCCGGATGCTCCTGCAGCACCCAGCTGTGCCCGGGGCGCAGACCCGGGTGGCTCTGCCCAGCAGGTTCTTCCCGCAAGCCGCACGCTGTGCCAGCCCTGCTCCCCTCCACACCTCTATCCTCCATCAGCCCTGCTCTGGCAGCCCCAGGGGAGGCTCAAAGCACAGCCCCAACACACCGCCCGCACCCGCTGAGCCTCCGATCCCTCTCCCCACGCCCAGCGGGGCAGAACTCCACCAGCAAATCTAGAACCAGGGGGAAACACCCACAAAGGAAAGCTCCTCGTCCCACTTGGTTATTTTCCATGTATTTCCCTCTGCACCGGAGGGTTCCTCTCGGCGATGCTGCAGGAGGTGCGTGGCAACAGCGCTGCGCCCCTGCCCCGCCGCCCACGGGGTCCCACCGCGCCCGCTCCGCGGCTGGAGCGGGGAAAACGGGACGGCTCTTTCAGCCAAACCCGCGTTTGCGCTGGGGAAGATGTCACCGCGACAAGGAGACAAAGCTCCCGCGTGGGGTGGGAGCGGCCCCCGCTTTGTTCAGCAGCGCTCGGCTCCCCCCGCGACAGCGGCGCTGAGGCAGCGGCGGCCGCCGCCCGTGTCCCCTCTCGGTACTGCCGGGGGTCCCGCCGCGTGTCCGGCGGGGCGGAGGAACACGCGCGGCCGTGGGAGCGAGCGGGGCGGGCTCGGGGCGGTGCCGTGCCCGGGCGCGGGGCGGTCCCGGGGCGGTCCCGGGGCGGGGCGGCCGTTTAATGCGCGGCCCCGCCCGGGCGCGCGGCCGGAGCGGCGGGCGGGCGCGGTGAGTGCGGCGGCGGCTCCGCGCGTCTCCTCCCTTCTCCAGCGGCGGCCGCACGAGCAGCCGGAGCGGCCCCGGACCGCGAGCGGCCCCGCCGGCGGCTCGTCCTCCTCTTCCTCCCCTCCGCGGGACTCAGGCCGGGCCGAGCGCCCTCGCCCCGCGCCCCCCCCGTCTCTCCGGTCCCCTCCGCCCCTCTTTGTGTCTCTCATGGCTTTGTGTCTGGAGCTCCTCAGGCAATGTGAGTGACCGCGCGAGCGGGGGGCCGAGCCGGGCCCTGCATGGCTGCGGGCGGGGGTGCCGCCCCCTCCCTCCCTCCTTCCCTCGCTGCTGCCGCTGCTCCGCCGCTTGCCGGGCCCGCCGCCCCTTCCGCTTCCCACGCGCGTCCCGGGCCTCCGTGGGAGCGCCGGGGCCGCCCCGCTGGGCTCCGGGCCGGGCTGGGCTCCGGGGGCCGCTCCATCCTCCTCCTCCTCCCCCGCATGCCGCCTGCGCCGCGGGAGCCGGGCCGGGCGGGGGTGGGCGCTGCCCGCTGCCAGCCCCGCTGGAGCCGTCCCCGGGGCCCGCGCGGGGTCAGGCCGGTGCCCGCCCCGGTGCTTCGGGCCCTCACGGAGGCTCTGGGTGCCGCAGGGAGGGAAGCGGCGCTTCACGAAATGGGTTCCCCGCCGAGGGACACGGGCCCTTTCTTTGGAGAGGCGTTCGGATTCTTCCTCCCCTGGAGAAGAAAAGGGAATTGTCTGGGCGAGGCACGGAGCTGAAGGCTGACATTTCGCAGCGCAGCGAGCTGGCACCTCCCGCCCAGAGCTGGCTCTGAAAAGTCTCTTTTTTTAGCCTGGGAGAACAGGTCCTGGCTGAAGGTACCTGGTGTGGCAGCCCAGGCTCGCCCTGTGCAGGAGTTGAGGCTGAACCCCTGGGGATTTAACTGCAGGTGCAACCCGGCTTTAGTGTGCCTTGCAGGACGGTGAGGATGTTGTGGTTGGTTGTGAACGGTCAGTAGAGGTAGCTCTTAATTTCTACTCCAGTCTTGGTTAAGAGGCTCAAAAAAGAGGATTGTTTGCAGGATGCTGTTGGTAGTACTAATATCACTTATTCTACAAAGACCTTGACCCCAGGGTGGGCAGGAAATCTCTTTGAGATGAGAATGGAATTAGGACCTCTGAATCCTAGGCTGTAGCTTGTCACTTGAGAGAGGAAAAGAAGAAAAGGGAAGAAAAAAAACCCCATAGCATGTGGCATTGAATCCTAAAATAAATTCCAATCATGTGGGATGATAACAAGCCAGATTGCCAAGTCGTGTAAGTTGGCAGACTTGATTCCAGAGGGTCCAAATTACTTTGCTGGTAATTGCTCTTCCAACAGGCATTTGGTGCTATGAAGTTACATGTTCTTGAAGGCATGGAGAAAACTGTAACTATTGATCAAATTCAGTCTCTTTGGCTTTCAGATAAGTATTGATGTGTGTCTGCACCCAGATACTTGGAGGAGGGTTATCTGCAGAATTTGTCTGTTGTTGGCAAGTGTGGAAAACCTAAAACCTCATCTTTAAGGTGCAAACACTGAACTGCCACATGCTAATTTTGCATCTAGCTTGCTACTTCGTCCCACTTCTGTCGTGGCAGTGGAACTTTGGGGTGCAGCTGAGGGCCTCAGGATCTGGGGAAGTGCTGGAGTGTAACTGCTGTGCACTGTGCCAGCCTGGAAAGGACAAGGAGACTCTGGGTAGCAAAGGTGATAAGGGAAGAACTTGGTTTCTGTGAAGTGTGGGTTGTCTGTCTGTACAGTCCAGTGGGATCAGCAAAGCACAGTGTGCTGGGAGCCCCACAGGTTCCTGTGTAGAGATGTAGCTGGTGTCCCAGCACACTTGTCAGCTTGTTTTGCTCACAGCTCTGTGTGTCAGTGGTTGGGTGCCTGATCTGTGTGTGCAGTTTGGGTTTGTGGGCACTTCTGAGTGCTCAGCTCAAGGTTATTCTGCTGCCCCAGCTGATGCACAGGAGACCTGTTGCTCTGTGAGCGCGTTCCTGGCCGTGTGTGCTGCCAGAGCAAGAGAACTGTGAAAGCTTCCATGGGTAACTAATGACAGCCAGGCATTTACAAACAGCTGTGTGTCAGTTCTTGTCTCTTGTATGGATTTTCTTGTTGTTTGAGCCCAGACTGGGATGGTCTGGAGTAAGCCAGTCACTGGATTGTGTGAAAGTCACCGTGACACTTTAACTTTTCTCATAACCCACTTCATGCACACCTGCAGAGCCACGGTACAGCAGGGCCTGGTTGTGCCTCTTCAGCTGATACTCTTGCTCTGTGCAACCTGCACAACAGCCTCAAATATTTTTTAATGGATTGAGGCGGCGTAATTGGATTCAGAGCAGTGCAAGTTACAGGGACATATGTGAGTTGGAAGGATTAAGGCTGTGCAGGCGGGTGGCCTTGTTCAAGAAAAATCCTCTGTAATTTCTGCAGTGAAAAGTTGTCAGTGTGTTTTCTATCAGAGCAGATTTAAAAGGGAGGGGAGCAGTGCTAAGTATGATTGCTGTTTGCTGTGAAAGGAGATTAGAGTTCAGGCGTTGGATAAAGTTCTATGAGGGCTGGAGTTGGGAATGATGAATTTGGGTCTCTCGCTCATGGAAAAATGAGGTTTTTTTCCCATTTCTCCTGGTCTCCCACCTGGACAGAAGAAGTGGGGTGCAGAATGACACCAGGGTTTAACATAAGCTGCCTTTAAACAGGCAAAAGTTAAGCTATTTGCAGATGGGCCAGTTTAGGAGAGGAGAAGATATTCAGAAATTCTGTCCACTTCAATTTGTCTTGCAGAATTAATTAATTGCTGGCTCTTTGGTGCAGTGCATTAAGTACCAACCTTCTGTCCCCTGGAGAAGGAAGAGGAAACAACTTCTGCTCTGCTAGGGTCTGGCTGGTGAATGCAAAAGGCACCATTGCAAAAGTATTTGTGATTTTCACTGAAAACAGCAAGGTAAGTGCTCAGATCCGTCTGCCCACACGAGTCTGGTCTCTAATTGTATGGGCAGCATTAGGTAGGCCAGTCCCAGTGTTGACATAGCTCAGTGTGGCTGCTGGTCTGCTGTCACGGGTGACAAGCACTGCTGGGGGAGTTAATGGTCCCCTAGGACTGGAGACTGCTCCGTTTCTGTAGAGGACAGGGCTGTGGGTTATGCACTGCCAGGCCTCTTCCCAAATTTCTGTACATCTAGGAAGACAGCTGAGTTCTGATTCTCTCCTCCTTCCTTCCTCCTTAGCCTTGCAGTGTGAGTTGCCAATAAAAGCAGAGGGGCACATGCACCTGCTGGCACACAGGCAGGGTGCTTGATGCCTGCACAGGTGCTGCAGCATCCCCTGAGCAGACAGTGCATGCAGAACTGGGTTATCCCCTCTGCTCTGCAGGGTCTAGGGGGGTGAAGTTTCTCAGTTTTTTTGGGAACACCAAGAACGTGAAACCAGTCTCTAAGGAGAATCACCTGAGCCAGGCTGTAGCTTGGTGCATCAGACAGCAGTACTTGAAAAGGAATGTTTTAAACCTTAGCACTAGTATTTACATCAAGGGTGTGTTGACAGTCAGCCTTGTGTGTCCCATTTAGTGCTTTTCATTAAGACATCCAGGTTTCACTGCAGTGAAAATCTTTTCACTGTGGTGGCAACTTTTCTGAACCTAGTTCCAAGAGATCAAAGCTTAAGCTGCTGTTTTGTCTCTCCAGTTTGAAGTTTGACCAAGAAACTTGAGTGGTGAATGTTTCAAAGGTAAATTCTTACCTGTGGTGCTGGTCTGTCAGAGCTGGAATTAAAGTGGAGATCAGAAGTTGCTTATGCCTTTCTGCTGATGCACTGTCATAGTGCAAGGTGATGTTTGATGAAAGCTGAAAGCTATTTAAGAGTTCATAAAAGGGAATTTTTATTACAAGTTCTTTTCATAAGATTTGTCAAACTTCTAAGTATTATTTGTCTTGTTTTGTTTCTATTCTGGGAGTGGTTAAGATCTACCTGAACAGGGCCCAGCCAGGCATCTGCTGTGTGCAGGAGGGATCTCCAAGCCTAAACTTCATACCCAGAGTGGGCATATCTAGAGCTGCATTGAATTAGAAGTTCAAATTCAGAGGTTAAAGTGTGAATCCCTCTTAGGCCTTACACATAAGCCAGCTACCTGCATGTGAAGCCAGAGAAGGTGTCCCAAAGGCTGCTGTGGGGCTGTCCCTGAGGGATGCCTGGACCCTGCTGCAGGCCCTCGTTAGGAGCTGTGTCCATGCTTGGCTGCCAGCCTGGTCCGTGCTGCTCTGTGGAGAACAATGTGTGCAGGACAGGTCATGGGCCCTGCCAGGGCTCTCAGGTCACTGCAGTGGCTGCTTTGTTGGGAGCCCTCCTTTCCCTTGATTGAACTCTGAGGCTTTTCAGTCCCTCAGCGTGCCCCAAGCATGGGGTTACAGCATTTCTGTGCAGGAACTCTTCCAGGCTTTGGTGCGCTCCGTTGAGCAGCTGCCAGTGCTGCCAGTCCGAGCTGCCCCTCCAGCAGCAGGCCCAGACTGGGAATTCTGGCCTCTGAGCACAGCAAGCTCCCTGGCAGTGCAGGACTGCTGTGATGCCCAGCCTTGTACTGCCTGGGCTGGTGCTTTCCTGGGGAGAAGGTGGCTTTGGGGAGATGGATACTGGTGGAATGGAGCTGGAAAACTTCTCCCAGTGCCTGAAGCAGTGCTTAGTCTGATCCCTTGGAAGTACAAGGGTGTTGGACAGTGCTTGCACCTCCTGAACTCCTGGTTCTGGACAAAGCAGCTACTTTCTTTCCTAAGTATTGGGTTTCAGTGATGCTTAGGTTTGCAGCGTGCCAAGCGCCAGGCCTTGAGCAGGAAATCCTGGATGCTGGGAAGCAGAGCTCTGCTCACCAGCAGCCTGTTGCCTTGGCCACAGTGCTGCTGCTGTTGGCCTTTGTTCTTGGCACAGGTTCAGTGTCAGCGTTGCTGTCACCCTGCAATCTCCTCGCTGCTGCACGACCAGCAGTGTGGTGCCACACATTAACTTTTATCGCTGCTCCTTTGAGGGCCCTGCTGGAGATGAGTGCTGCAGAGCATCCGGGTGCTGAGGGGGACGCTGCCAGAGCAGCCCTCCAGGCCCTGCTCCCTCCCAGGAGCTGTTCTCACACGAGTCAAGCACTGAACCTGTCTGGCTGGGGCAATCAGGGCTTTGGGGAGGGCAGCCAAAGGGCCTGATGGAGCTGTGGCTGCTGTCACCGTGCCCCGGTGGCTGCTGCTGTGACTGCTGCTCGCTGTCCCAGCCGTGTGAGGCTTTGCACAGCTCTGACAGTCACACGTTCCCTCTGACACACCGGGGCCCTGTGTGCGCCCCAGTCAGAAGGGGTCCCTGGGCTTTGGGTGTTCATCTGTGGGATGCTTTAATTCCTCTTTGTAGTGCATCAGGACTGGTGAAATGTGCAGGTTAAGAGATAAAAGGGAGAACATCTTGAGTGGTGTCCTCAGGGCAGCAACCAGCCTCTGCTCCCAGGCAGCCAGCAACAGGATGAGAGGACACTGTCCTTAAGCTGTTTAGGTTGGACATCAGGAGGAATTTCTTCACGGAAAGGGTGGTCAGGCACTGGCGCAGGGACGCAGAGAGTCCCCTTCCCTGGAGGTGTGCAGGGAAGGACTGGATGTGGCACTGGGTGCTCTGGGCCGGTGACAACTGAGGAGAGGTCACAGGTGGGACTCGGTGGTCTCAGAGGTGTTTTCCAGCCCAAGTGATTCAGTGACAGCAGGAGCCGCCCGGGCCCCGGGAGCTGGGAGATGCCCAGTGCCGGCTGGCGAGACGGGCTCAGGGCGGATTTCGCACGGGGGCAGTGTGCTGCTCCGGGGGCCGCAGCGGGAGCGGGCGGGACGGCCCCGGGCGCTGCGGGCAGGGGGGGCGATCCCGGGGCCGGGATGATCCCGGGCCGGGAGGTCCCGCTCGGCCCCGGCGCCGGGCGCTGCCTGCCCTGCCGCCGCCGGGCGCGCTTTGCGGCCGCCGCGCTTTGCAGCAGGGCCGTAGGGCGAGCCGAGCGCCGGGCGGGCCGGGCCGGGCCGCTGCTGAGGCGCTGCCCGCAGGGCCCGGGGCACAGCCGGGTGAGCTCCGAGTGCCGCTCCGAGAGTGCTCTGTGCTGTGTCAGTGCGCAGGAACACGGCCCCAGGCTGACACCCCCGCTGTCCAGGGAAGGCAATGGGGCGCCCGGAGCAGCCGGGAGAGGATGCGGCTCAGGGGCCTCAGCTGTGGTTTAGTTGGCAGGATGATGTTCGGTCGCAGGTTGAACTCAGTCTCACGGGTCTTTTCCACTCTCATTGATTCTGTACCGGTGTGCTCTCCAAGGGAATGCAGGCGCTGTCCTTTCCCCCGGGCCAGCAGTGCCCGGCTGGCACCGTGTGCAGTGCCCAGCACACTGGGCTGGGTTCCCCGAGCTCGCTGGCACAGCAAAGCAGAGCCCAGGCTGAGGAGGCTGCCTGAATGGAGCAGAAGCAGGCCAGCCATCGCTGCTGGTGGCAGCAGTAACTTTGAAGCACTATTTGCCTGCTCCTGGCAGTGCTATTTGTGCGCTTACCTTTGATTTATATTTTTTTTGAACGGCTCTGAATATCTTGGGTGTTGGGGGAGGCAGCTCTAAAAATAACTTTAGAGGCTGGTTATTTCCAAAGCCATTTTTTCTGCCTCTGCCTGTTTCTTTCCCTTCTGTAGCTGATGGCTTTTTCTACTGCTGCAAGGCCTGGTTCACAGAGAAAATCATGTTTTCTGCTCTGTGCTAGTTCTTGCTCTGTTAGCAAACACGCTCTGGGTGTGGGTGATGGTGTGTGCAGGCAGCAGGTGCATGTGATTGCGGATCTGGGTGAAGGAGCTGGTAAAGCAGGAACACGGGCTCCAGAATGTACTAAAACATGAACACAAACCTTTTGAAGGGTCACCACCATTTGGAAACTGGAGCCACTCAGGTGCAGCTCTGCAGAAGCTGTGTGCCAAAAGCTGTGCTTGAACCAGCTGTGTTCAGAGGTGACAGTAGCTTGAGGAAGTCCCATTGTCCCATTTCTCAGGCATGTGCCACAGGATGGCTCATTTTTAATGGTGCATCCCAGCAGTAGCCCCTGTCACTGTTAGTGCTTTACCTCAGGTTCTGCAGCTGCCTGTGAAATAACCTCACCTGACAGGTGCAGGGGCTGGTACAAGGGTTATGTACAAAGACTCACTTGAATGTATTAGGACCAAAAAATGCTTCTGCAGAGGTTGTTGAGGGCACCTGTTAAATCTAATTTATCCTAATTCTTATGGTGCTTTTCAGCATCTTTTTTTTTCTAAGGCAACTCAGTTTTGGGCAGCTGTGCCTCTTATCACAGAGCAGCTGCCAAGCAGATTGCTGCCCTGCCTCCTTGTGCCATGAGTGTGCCAGGACCAGGGACGTGTGTGCTCTGCCTGCCCTGGCAGCATTGCATGCCTCACTTTCCCATGGAATTGCAGGAGAGGAGCACAACAGGGCTGCTCCCAGGAGCTGTGGGAGGCAGCGTTTCCCGTGGAGCTTTAACCTCCAGTGTGTGCAGAGTTGCTGTGCTCCAGTGGCTTTGTTGGCTGCTGCTGTCCCTGCTCTGGGTGCCCTGACTTTGTGCTGTGCCTCACACCTTCAAGATTCCTTTCTTGGGAACTTTGTGCTCAGCTTGTTCCTGCCTGCTGCAGCTTTTAGGCTTGGTTGAGAAAAGAAAAATCTGGTGAGTGTATGGCATGTCATTGGTGTTTAATGGCTGAATGCATGGCCACAGTGGAGGTGCCTCAGGCTGAGAGCCTGGCTGGTGAACACTCCAAGCAGCTGCTCTCCCTGGGGAATTCCTAGGGCTGTGTGTTGCTTCTGGCCACTCTGGAGCAATGGAGCAGCTGCCTCATCTGTGGGACTGCAGCAAGTGCTTCCTGACCAACCTGCGCCATAGGATGGGAAGCGCGGATCAGCTGGAGTCAGACTTGGCACTGTCGTGCTGCTGCTGGCTCTGGCTGAGATGGCTCCTGTGTGTCTCTCATTTGGAGGTTGAAAATAAATCAGAATAGATATTTAGAGGGCCCAGATCTTGTTCATGTCATCCATTCCAAACCCGGAGTGTGCTTCATCCCTGAGGGTGGAGCCTTTGCTGGCTGAGTCACTGCGCATTGGCGGCCTGGGCTTGGATTCTTTTGTGTGTGCCCCCGCACACGTGTGTGTGCTAATTGTGGAGGCTGAAAGGCACCTCAGCTTGGGTGCTCTGCTCGAGCTCAAGGGCTGAGCAGCCTCCTGAGCGTGTGAGCAGGCTCCAGTGGAGAGGAACTGGACAGAGGGGAGATGAAAAGTGATCTCTTGGATCCAGGCGTTCTGTAGACCTGGGAATGCAGCTAGTGTTATCATGGGTTTCCTGGTTTAGAAGGGATTTTACATATAGATATGGTTTGGGGTTCACCTAGTAAGTTAAAATCAAGCTTTTTATTGTTACAGCCATGTCTTTTTTATAAGCTTCTCTTACGTCTGCTCATTACTATGGTTCCAGCCACAAAAGAGCTTTCTTGTTCTAATTGGCCTCCTCCTGTTTCAATTCAGTTGTGTTGCTGTGTCACCATGGAGACAGTCATGATGTCACGAGATGTGGCATCACTGGGAAGTGGCTGGGAGGCAGTGGCTCATGTTCCCCCTCAGCCCATCCATCCCAGTAATCAATAGCTGGAGCAGAAAGCAGAACAGCTGAATAGACTTCAGGAAGATATGGAGCTTTGAAATGAGCCTGAATTACAGCTGTGATTTCAAGGCTGTTACCAGAGTGGTGGTGGCAGACAAGATCTCATATACCCTCCTTCTCCAAACTGTCTCCATCTCCTCATGTGTTGTTGAGCTCAGTTAAATTAATGCCAGGAAGCCCCAGATGTCCAGCAGTTGCTGTGCTGTGGGCCCTGTTGTCAAATGCCTGTGGTGCTACAAACCCAGGCACCCACTGGGTCACATCCTGGGCGTGGTGCTGCTGGGCTGGGGGACAGGTACACGGAGCTGTGTCAGCTCTGATGTCTGTCAGAAAAGCTGGTGTTAACCAGGGTGTGACTTGGAAGAGCTTTTTGGGGGGCCTCCTGCCTTTGCAGCACTCCTGAGGCCGCTGTCTCCTCTCTGGAAAGCACCCATGGGGTGAGCTGGGTGATGAGAGCAGGAGAGCCAGCATGGTCTGTGTGAGCTCAGCAGAGGCAGGGATTAGCACAGAACTGGGCTTATTTCATGGCTTAATTCCACTCTGCCAAAACCACGGGAGCTTCCTGTTTGCTGAAATACCATGATTTGTCACCAAAACACTGTGAGGATGTATTCTGCCCTGTACAGCCTCTGCTGTGCATTGTCTTCAGCCTTATCTTGTTTGAATTGTTTTGTAAGGAGTCTGGTTGAGAGCATGGCACGGAGTACTCGATCCTCTGCCGTGGGCTGTAATAGCCTACTCAAATATTAACTAACTTCCTCCTGATTAATGGGAGGCAGGGTGGTGTCAGTGCCTGGCCTGGCAAGCAGGGAGCTGGTGCTTTCCAGTTATTTCTTGGTTTTGTTAGAGGGCTTTGTGTTGTGCTTCTTTGTACAACACAGCAGCTTGTTACCTGTAACTGTTCTGTTTGCAGTGTTTGATATTGGACGATGGACAAGCAGATTTCCTCTGGTTTTGGGGTGTCTCTGGATGAGATTGGGGTGCTGTGTGCTGGTCCCACTGTTCAGCAGGGACCTGTGCATGGCACCTGCACAGTTTGGCTGGGGCTGCTCGGGGTTGTCATCTCTCACGGTTGACACTTCCTTGGCAAGTGTATCAGCTCCCTTGGGCTTTGCTTCCTTTAAGCAACCTTGTATTCAGGCAGAAAGGACAAAACTTTGTGTAATGTGGAAGCTCAAACACATTGACTTCTTCAGTGTGAGAGAAATTTTTGGCTGTTTTCCTGAAAAGATCAGAACTGTTTTCCAGCAGTTCTGCTGACAGATTCATCCTTTTTTTTTTTTTCCTATTTTTTCTTCTGGGTTGCTGGGTCTTCAGGATGAAAGGCTACCACAGCTCTTAGCATGAAGACAAAGGAGTTTTTTTACCTTGCCTGTTCCCCTGAAACATTTGATACATGTCCTGTTTAGGGGAAAAATTACTGAAAGGCCAGTTGCATTTGAATCATGTTAATTTATACTGCTGCTGTTTTTAAAGTAGCTGCTGTCTGGCTAAAGATGCTAAAATCTGCTTTTTAACCAACACTGCTTAAAAAAACAGTGGGTAGGAGATGTTTTCATTCTCTCCTGACATTGGTCACATCTGTCCTAGTGGCTGCAAGGCCATTCCAAGGCTACTTGACTCTGGCTTCCAGCACTCAGGTTCCTGTAGAGGAGAAAATAACTGCATGAGGGTCTGGGATTGACATTGTTTATGGCTGCAGTGGGCAGACAGAGGCTGTTCAGGAAAGGAGTTAAGAACTCAACTACAAACTGTGCATGCTTTGTAGGCTTAGCTATATTGTAGCATGTTTTCCATTTTCAGTGTGTAGTGAACTACAGCCATGGGGAAGGGTGGTGAAGTTTCCCTTAATACAGCAAAACAACTACTTCCCAAGTATTTGGAGATTTCCATGAAAGGCTATGAGTAGGTTGCTTCCTGGAAGAGTAGGTTGCTTCTGTCCTTACTCATGGACTTGTCTAAACATTTAACTCATCAAATTCCTTTATTACATGAGCAAGTTACTGTGAAATGGTTTATTCTCTCAGAATAGGACTGTGTGGAGTTCCTTATCCCCCAGATTTGAGCCCTAGAGGATTAGCTGTTATCTGCTTTTCCTTGCAGGGCTGCACAGACCTCCCTGGGCTGCAGTGCAGGTGTTTTACCCTTGTGAATGCATTGGGTGATGTCCTTTCCCCTGTGCCAAACCCCATCCCTCAGGACCTGCAGGTTCCTCAAACCCCTCAGGGGAGCTCAGTTGGCCTCTGAAAAAGGAAAAGAAGGAGAACCTGAGGTGCCAACCAAGGCAGGCTGAGTGCTTGAGGATGGGAACAGAATCATAAAGCCTGATATTCTGCAAATTAATGTGGTGTGCTGCTGAGTTCTCTGAACAGACCAGTGTTGAAGCAACTTTTGAAATATGTCTTTGTAGAAGAGGGTCACCTACAGGGTGGTAAACAGTGTCCAGACTTAAAAGGGAAGAGTGAGTGGACACTGACAGTGTTTACAGAATATCTGCAAAAATATCCAAGATACAGGGAAATGGTGTTCTTGCCTGAAAGATAAAGTAGTGAAAATTGCTACAAGTCTCTCTGGGCATCTTCCCAGCACTGAAGTTTCCTTCATTCCTGCAGCAGGAGCTGGTTCAGGGCTGTGACACCGAGTGCTTGTTCAGATTGCAAGTCAAGAGATTGCTTGTCTCCAGGTCCTGGCTTGCAGCAGGCATCAAATTGTTGTGTGTGATCTCTGATAAAGGCTGTGAAACCAGAGCTGCCTGATCCTGTTGCAGCCATGGCTTTGTGTACTCATGTTCAGGTGATGGCTCCTGCAAGCATCACCCAGAGATGGAGGCTAACAAATATGGGTTTGTGCTCAAAGCAAACAGAAGGAGAGGCTGCAGAGCTGGCAGATGAGTAGAAAAGTGAAGTTACTGAATGTGTGGAAGGTTCAGGTTCCCATATGGACAAGCTGCCACACAGAGCAGGATTTTTCCCTTGGTGTATTTTTGCCTCTTGGTAGCTGGTCAGTGAGTGGTAAAAGAGAAGAGAATCCTTCCTGCTGCTTTGGAGAGAAATGCATTTGCTTTTTCATTGTCTGTGCTTCTCTAAGCCCTCAGCAGAAGGAAGATAGCTCAGTGAGCTCAGGTACCTGTGCCTGAGCTCTATGTACTGGCGTGGGGCGAGCCCAGCGTGGGCAAGGGTGGCACTTGGTTGCTTTTCAGTCTGAAAGATCTCCTTGTCCAGCCAGTGACAAACTTCAGGCTCTGAATCACTTGTGTGTCAGTAATATTTGCATATTTTAGGCAGACTTGCTGCACTGTGTGTTGTGCAACACTGTGAGAAACTTTGGAGCTCGGAGGGAAGCACAGCTGGCAGTGCTGTCAGACACCTCTGTGCTCCTGGTGCTGAAAGCTGAGCTGACAGTTTAACTCTCTTTGGGCTGACTGGTGCTTAATCCTCTTGGCAGGATTGCCAGAACCTTGGGAATGGCTGGTAAACTGGGAAGCCTGCACACCTGGCCACAGAGACAGGGCAGCCTGGGCTAGTGGAAGGTGTGTGGGGCTGGATGACCTTCAAGGTTCAATCCAGCCAGATCTTCCTGGGATTCTGAGTAAACTCCAGAAGCCATAACCCTGTGCCCAGGTTTTCCAAGTCCTTTGAGGTTTTCCTGGAGAGGGGATGTATTCAGGAGGAGGCTGGTCTGTGCTGGTTTGGGGATACCTGTGTGTGCTGTGCTGCACCGTGGGCACACCTGAGCTCAGCTTTTCTGCACCTTCTCTCTGTGTACTTGGCTTCAGGTTACCAGCAGATTTCTTTATTTGAAGGGGAGGTGGCTGCTGTTCAATTGGCCTCATGTGCTGAGGTTCTCTGAGCCATCCATCTGTACCACAGTTGATTCCTGCCAGACCTGGCCCTGCTCTTGGACCGTGGTACTTCTGGCTGCCTGGATTTGGAGCTGGCCTTGTGTAGCACATCAAGGTCCAGAGCACAGGCTCAGAAGGCTGCCACTGGATTTCTCTTGCTGGGAAGCACTGACTGCAGTTCTGAACTCTTGGTTGCTGTTTTCCTCCATCTCTAAGTGGGGAAGGGCAGAGTTGGGGTTTTCAAGTAGCTACAGTCAGAATTGTAGGAAGGAAATAGTCCAGCAGAGAGCTGCTGGAGGGGGAACTCTGCATGTTCTGCAGTGGAACTTGTGCATATGGGGACTCTGGTCTCTGCACAGTTTCTGCGTGTTCCAGTAGCTAAGAACTGAAGGTAGAACTCCTTTTTCCTCTTGCAGGTGAGATTTATTAGTAAAACTTCTTAGCTGGCTCTATGGTGAACTCTCACTGTTAAGACAAGCAGGTGAATTTCCTTAGTGAGGAGTTTCTGATGGGGAGGTCTGATTTTTCTAGTACTGATAAAGCATAGTGCTTAACACCTCTGACCTGCTGCCTGATATCCTGTTAGGCACCAAGGCATGAAAATCGGGGCCCATGTTCTCAAATGGGAAATGACTCCTCAAGTGCTGTGGTTCCAGCTCTGCACCTGCTCCTCAGAGTGCAGCTGCTTTACAGTGTGTGCTGGTGTTGTGGTTGTTTCTGGTCTTGAGGGGCAGCAGGTGTATGTTGCTCACCTTGGTGGGCAGCACAGAGATCCCCACAGTACTTATTGGCTGGAAGGGGAACAGGGATGGGTCATCTTAATGGAGAGAAACCTACACATAGTAGTGGTTTGGGAATTTTTGTGGTGTGCTCTCTCTCTCCAGAGTTTCAGGTTGAGCCATCTTGTTGCTCGGTTTGTCTTCTTGTTCCCTGGTACCTTCAGGGAGCCAGCAGGTCGACATCCCTCATGCAGGGGGGTGCCAGTGGGACATGGCAGGACAAAGTCTGGCTGAAGCCTGCCACAGCCAGACTGAGAGCTTCCACAGTGCAGAAGCAATTATTGTTCCTTGGCATTGCTCTTTGCACTTTATGGCTCTTACACCTAACAGTAACTAAGGATTGTCTGACCCTTACAGAGAACATACGGTGTATGGGGAAATCTAAATAACTTGAGGGTTTTGAAACTCCTGGCATCTGGTGTGCAAGAACCAAAGCCTAAAGCACAGTACTTCATTCTGGCAGGGGCTGCTGAATCAAACCCTAAAGCAGTTCTCTGCTTAGATTCCTGAGAGCATTATTCCTCTGATTACAGCCTGGATGAGGAAGTGCAGGATCATTTGCTCACAAGAGCCCCTCTCTAGCTTTAGGAAGTGCTATTGTGCCTTCCTCTGTGTTCAGAATGCTCCATGTATTGAGGAGGTGGGGCACAGGTGTCCTGGGATGCAGCTGAAGGAAGAAAAGGCAGCCTGCTAAGGCAAGGCTTCCAGCCGTCATGTGAACTCATACCCTGTTCAAATTTTCCCTAAATCGTGTTTGTGTTACAAAATCACAGCAGAAGTGAGCAGAGAGAAAGCTCAGACTGAGGTCTGTAAGACAATTCCAGAGTGCTGTTAGTTTAGAAGGGGGTACTCAGTGTGCCAGTCCATTCTTGGCCGCTCCCTGAAATGCTGTGTGCATATCTGTGCCTGCAGAGCTGGTGTGCACTGGTGCTCCTGTGGGGGATTTACCAGCTTGGCCAAAACTCCCAGCAGAGTTGTACCGAGATGTTTCCTTCAGCACTGCCATAGCACTGAGCTGTGTCCCTGAGTTCTGAACAGGGAGCTCTTCTGAAACACTCCAGCTGAACAGTCCTGGGTGAGACTCTGTTGTGCCAGGCACACGTCCTGCCAGACAGCAGCCTGAGAGGGTGTGCTGGATTTGGGATGTCATCCTGGCTTTCAGGACAGCTGGTACTTAACCTAACACAGTACTGATATTTGTATTGTACATTGGAGCATGCTTGGTTGGGTTCCAGACCTAGAGAAACCAGAAGTTACCTGGATCTTCTGTCCCTCCTGAGTGGGATGTTAACAGAGCTCAGACCTGAGCCCCCCATGGCCCCACAGTGGGGTGAGGCTGTGTGTCCATCTGCACCTGGGCATGGGCAGGGGCTGCTGAGCACTGAGGGGACTCAGGTGCAGGTGGAAGCAAAAGGGCCCTGGCTCTGCTGTTCCCAGCTCTGCTGCTGTCCCTGTGGCTGTGACACTGTGTGGCAGTGCAGAGTGCAAGCACAGTTTTTATGTTCACTATTGTGCACTCTAATCCTGGGCTATTTTTCCCATTTTTCCTTTGAGCTCAGCAGTTCTGGCTGCTGTCCTCTGTCCATGGATGCCATCACAGGAATGCTGGCTGTGTTACCTTGTGCAGAGCACCTGTGTTGGTGCTGGAGCCCTGCCAGCACTGCCTGCCTGCTGGGAGCTGCCAGGGCAGACACATCCTCCTGTACTCGGGACGCTGCTGGCACCGGTTGGGGTGGCCTGCTGTGGCTGAGGTGACTCACTGCTGTCACACCCTGTCCCCATGGATAAGGCATTCCTGCTACAGGGAGAAGGAGGCCCAGCTACCTCTAGAGCAGCTGAGTCAGACATCTTGCCAATTAATATAATTAGCAATTCGCTGAGGAAATACCTCCTGTAACTGTCTCCTCGGTTGTGTCTGTAAGTGGCCAGAGTAGGAGGGGACAGTCCTGTGGTACCCAAGGGAGGTGGCACCTCACACATTCTCCCAGGCATGTTGCAGCAAAGCTGCTGACATTGCAGTCCATGGAAATTTCCTGATGGAGATGATGCAAACTGCTGTGAGCTTGCAGTGAAATAACCCTGCAAGTGCTCTGCTGCTCCCTCCAAGCCTACTCACGTCCTTGTTCCCACAATTAGATAACTGGCCACACATCTGTTTACAAAGCAGTATCCAAAATAATGTGTTGCTGTTCTGTTTCCTCAGCTGGGCTCTGTGTCCTAGTAACAGCTAAAGACTAATATTGAATCTCTTGCTAAAAGGGGGTTGTTGGTTTTTTATCCTGTGGCTGCTTTAATGCAGAGCTGTCCTCCCCATCTCAAGCCTTAGGCTTGTAGGTATGAAGCTTGTCTGCTGTCATCTCACAGGCGTCCTGTGTCTGCTGCATGTCTGGGACAGGAATAGAAACACCCCTGAGAACAGGATTCCTTGGGGTGATGGTGCTGCTGGGGGCACCAGCCATAGCATCTGGAGAATGGCCACTGTGGGAAGGGCTGGCAAAGCTACTCTGCCTCCCTGAAAGGCCTCAAGAGGCTAATCCCAGAGCAGCTGGCACCTCCAGTGGGTTTGGGATGCTCCTGGAGCAGGTGGAGCCCCACCCAGCAGCAGTTTGGGGGCCCTGTGGGGCAGTGGCTGCTGGGCAGCAGGGCTTGGGGCCCCACACGTTTCTGGGGTGCACCAGCCCCCTCGGACTGGGCTCCAGGATCTGCCAGCTCTTCACCAGCTCTGTGCCATTGGAAACAACAGAAGTCAGATGTGAAAATTAATGCTTTTATTCATTGATGTCACACTTCTTTGCCTCCTTCAGTTTACCATTAATTTATCTTCAAAAGCAGCTGGTTTTGGCCTTGGAAAGGATGTTGGATAAAGGACTTTTTTTCACTTGCTGTCACATAGTGACAGAGCTGAGAGCAGACTTTTTTGGGTGTGTTGAGGAGGACAGTTATTCCTGCAGTATGAGCTCCAGGTCTCCAGTAGCCTGGGCTGCAGTGAGAGTTTAAGCCCTCTCTCTTTCCAGCACTGGACTTCTCCCTGCTGGATCAGTCTGTTGCTGACAGCAAGTTCACAGTGTTGGTCCTGCCTGGCTGCCAGAGCCCTACAGAGGAATTGTCTGGTGGAGTCATCCTGTTCCACTGACCTTCATCTTCAGTCAGTATCTGCTGTGTCTGTCTTGAGGCTTCTGACAGGGCCCAGATCCAAGAAACTTGACTGGGCAGCTCTTCCTCTGAAACTGGGCCTCTGCTACATAAACAACCCCGATGTTTCCTTGAAAGTGCTTTCCAGGAAAATGTAGCAGCAGGAATACAGTGGGTTTGTTTCCCAGTGTGGTGTCCCAGACATTAGAAGTGACCCCAAGTCCCTGTACAGGTGGCACTGGGACCACTGTGTGTGCTGGGGCTCCTGCCTGGATATGCTCTGTGCTTCTCCCTGCAGTGACAAGGACAGAGCAGTGTCCTTCTGTCCTTCCCAGCCATGTGCCCCCACGGTGGCACCATGTTCTGGAGTATTTTGCCATAGTCTGATGGAGGATTCCTCCTGGCCAGCAAACCCCTTGAGCAGGCAGTTGGAGACCTGCTCCTTGCTGCCACCCTCATATCCCACAAGCTCAGTGCTGCTCTGGGGCTCTGTTGGTGCTCACTCTTGGGTTATTTTTGGCTGGTGCCTCTTATTTCACGAGGCCACTTCAGGTGAAAGCACTTGCTGGACTCACCCCAAGTAGCTGACACAGTCAGTCTGTCCTGGGAGGCCACAGGAGCTGCTCTCAGCAATGCCTTGGAGCTGAGCACAGCAGAGGCTGAGCTGGTGGCTGCCCTGGAAAGCCCTGCATCCAAAGATTGGCATTTCACTGTTCCTAGGAATCTCATCCTCCAGCTGGTCTGGGGGTTGGACAACTGGCATGACAAGGAGTGGCTGCTTGAATGCAGTAATGCATTCCAAGTCTAAAATTGTTCCCAGGCCAAGTGTGGGGAGATGGCCAAGTGGAGGAATAACTCCAGCCTTGGGCAATCTTTGCAGTTTGGCTGGGATCTTCAGAGAAGTGTAGAGATGGGATTTTTCCTGGAGAACTGATGGCACCATCTTCTCCTTGGTGTGTCAGCTCTTGGTAGTCAGGTTTTAGAAATCTTGAGCTGGTTCTTTCCAAAACAATTTTGGCCTTGGCTGGGTGAGGAGGTGTCTGCAAGGAGCAGTTTGATTTGTTGCCTCTGTCTGCCCTTGCAGGAGGAACTCGCCCTGTGTGCTTTGGAGCAGGAGCTGCCTGGAACCTGGCCTGGGAGCAGGGGAAGGGATGGGTATGGACATGGTTAGAACATCACCAGCCTGCTGAACCTCTCAGTGCCTTCAAAGGCTGGCACACAGTTCTTGGGCAGGGTTGTAACTCTGCAGACCTGGAACCAGAGCCCCATAAATTCCTGTCTGGAATGTCCCTTGGACTGATGTTTTCTGTTAAACTGAGTCCAGCAGATCCCACATTTTTGCTGTGACCCCACTGTGCTTCCTGGTTAGGTCACTTCAGAACTGACAAAGGGGTCTGTTTGGAGCAGGGGCTTTGCATTCCTGAGAACCCCAGTGCTCCTTGTGGTGCCTGCTGTGGGTGCAGGTACCTCAGAGCACCTGGAACGTGCTGGGAGGGAGAGCTGAAGATGAGCAGGAAGAGGGAGCATTGTGGATAGGCTTCTTTCAAGGCTGCTCTTGATCTGTTTAGAGCTCCATAGGGAATAGCTGGGCTGGTGTGTTTTCCAGCAGGCTCTGGAGGCCCTTCAGGCTCTGGGAGACCAAGTGAACACTGTTTTGTGGGAAGGTCCCATTGCTGTGCTTGAGCAAGGAGTGGCTTCTTCCAAAGACACCTCTGGTTGACTGTCTCTTTTAGGAGCACCTTCAAAACATGATCTGTCTGGATCATTCTCATCACCTTCCTTAAGCCACTCTAAATCACTTGTTACCTGTTCCCTATCCTGCCATTCACCCTCTACCATGCAGTGCTGAGCCACTGATCGGGAAAATTCAAAATGCCTCTCTTCATCTGCTGCTTGGTACTTGGTGTTTACAGGTGAAGGGAGGAAGGAGAAAAGCTTCCTGGGAGGAAGCTTTTTGGAATATCCTGCAGAACAGCCTGAGATTTCTGAATTTGGTGTGGATGGTTTTTATTTTGTAGCTGGAGTTACACAACTGCTTAGTTGTAAAGGAGTGGAGGGAGAGGAGATCACTCATTTGGAAACAGGAATAAATATAAGCAAGGTGGGAAATGAAGCCAGGAAGGCTTTTGGCACGTAACTGCCAAGGCAGGAGAATGGTCTGTTCCACAGTGAGCAGGTTCCTGAAAGCAGCAGGGAGTGCTCTGGTGACGTTTAATGCTGCTGCTGGAGGCTGGGCTTTACTGATAACCCTCCTTGGAAGGCCAGGGAGTCATTGGCACATCCTGAATTCCAGACAGGGAAGTAGGTCCCAGTGCCATGGGAACAGCATGACTAAGCCACTGCCTTCAGCTGTGTGGCCCAGAACTGAGTCTGTTCACTGGATGTGCTGAGCAGAGCTGGGCTCTAGCCTCTCCCTTGTGTCCCTTTCCTAGCAAAGTCTCACATCCTTGGCATTCCTTCATGGCAGGTTCTGCAGGCTGGAGGGGCTGGGGTGTGGGCAAACAGGTCCTGCACCCCTGAATCCAGACCTGCTACCCATACTTGTGGCTAAGTGGTGGTCTGGGCTCTGAACTTGAAAGCTTCTGGGGACTCTTGAGGCCTGTGAACCAAGAATGTGGTGTTTTGGAGCCTGCAGGAAAAGCAGAGTGAGCTGTGAAGATGAGGACCTGGTGGTGGCTGGGAGCTTTGTAGGTCACAGGTACTGGAGCCCCAGACAAGGCTCTGCATGCAGGCCTGGGGTCTGTTGTGCTCTCTGATTTCAGAGCTGGGGTTGCACAGTGGCTCTCCTGTCAATCCTGCTCTATTCCTGAAATGAGGTGTTCCAGAAAGTGCTGGGTTTGCTCCGGATACCCCCTCCCCTGGGGCATCCATCGTTCAGGGACTGCTTGTGATACTTGAAATTCTCAGGGTCTCAGAGCTGGGGACTCTTGGCCTCTGGGAGAGCAGTGGCACAGGGGACACATGGCTCTGCTCCTCTCTGTGCCTCTGTCACCAGGGAGGACAGCTCTGTGCTCTGCAGGGTCCATGGTTGGTTCAGGTAGGAGCCCTGGGCAATCCAAGCAACGAGCACAGCTTTCCAAAGCCTCCTAGCACCCTACCCAGCGGGAATAAAAGGTTGGAATATTTGCTTAATTGCCTGCTCTGAGTCTGAGGATTTCCCTTCCTTTCCAGATCAGACCAGACTGTGCTGCAACAGCTGAACCACTGTCAAATTTAATGCTAATTGAGAGGGAGCAGCCTGCTACAGTCTTTTCTATGCTTGTTCATGTGATTTTTTTTTAATCTTATGGATAATGCCATGTTAAACAATGAAATAGAATATGGAGTAGCTTTCTCTAACATGCAAAGCTTGTCCTGTGCCTCAGCCAACAGAAGTTTCCCAGCAATTTTGACTTTGATTCTTCACTATTAGCATAATGTTGCCACATCTTGGTTTGTACATACTTAAGGGAGGAAATAGCTTCAACTGAATCTGGCTATTAAAGCCTCTTGATGATTGTAGCTTTGAAGATGTAAATCTTGGGTGCTGGCTGCCTGACAGCCACTGTCCAAGTGGAAAGAGTGTTGACTAAAGGCTGGAATTTTTCTCTGTGAGATGAGTCCAGCCTGATGCCTTCCCATGTCCCAGGTGCAGAGTTTGTTCAGTGCTGTCTCCTCAGCTGCTGACACGTGTGCTTTCCCTGGCCCTATGGCTACAGGGTGGGGTTTGTTTTCAGCTTGCAAAGAATCCCTCATCATCTGGGTGTGGGGAGGGAGGGTTTTTCATAATATCCTGGGAAAACCACCTCTGCTGCTCCTCTGGTGGCATCACTAAATGCTTGTCCTTGCCTAAAACAGTGGAATATCTTCCTGTGAGCAAGGGAGAGTAGCAGATTTCCTGCAGAAAGGTAAAATTTGGGATACAGTAACTGAAAACTGTGATAAAAATCCTGATGCTGAACCAAGTGATGGAGAAATTAATTCTTACCTTGAAGGGGCTTTTGTTGGCAGTGATGATGGCAATTTCTCAGAATTTTAGGTGGGCTGCAGGATTGTTGGTTACTTAAGTTCTCGGGGATGCAGCAATTCCCTGGGAGCCCCATTTGTGCTGGGGAGCTCAGTGGTTGCTGCCATCAGCACAGGCCTGTTCCTGTTATCACACTGTGTGCTGACAAGCTGCTGGCTGCCATCAGTGTTTTCAGCACCCTCTTGGCCGGCTCTTCTGTGAACAGTGTTTAGTGGCACACTTAAAATGATGGTGACCCCTCCACCCTGCTGCCAGGACTGCCCATAAGTGGGAATGTGCCAATAATGCCTCGGCAGCTGGGCAGTGTTTGCAAAACCTTCCATGGACCCCGCTGTGGGCTTGGTTGTCCCACAGCTTTGGGTGTGATTCTGCTGTAGGGGAGCAACTCCTGTTCCTGGAGCTGTCACAAAGTCCTGGGCAAAGGCAAAGTGGTTCCTGGTGGGCTGGGGGAGTGCCTGGGCTGAGAGGGAGGCGTGTGGGGAGTCCCAGTGCTGTTCAGCCATGCTGGGCTGGCACACTCACCTTTCTGAGATGGCAGCACTTGGGATATTGCACTTACTGTTGTGCTCAAGGGGCATCTCTCTGCCTGTGCATGGAGAGCCTGAGATGTGTCTCCTGTAGCACGTGAGCAGATGCTTGGGAGTGACTGATTTGGGCTTCAGCAATCAGCATAACCTAAAATAGCTTGTTTCAACTGCTGAGCTCTGACACAGATAAGAAGAGATTCGATTTGCCATGGTTTCCAGCCATTTCTGGCCATATGAATTTTGACTGGCTGTGACTTTGAGGAGGTGTGTTGAGATTCCCTGGACTTCTGCAGTGCCAGGGAAGTGAGTTAAAAGCATCCACATATGCCATCCTCCAAGTGATGTGGCAGTGCATGAAGTGAAGTGATGGTGAAGGGAGAGGATATTTCATGCAGTGCATCATTAGCTGGTGGAACTTACTTCTGCAGGAGATTCTAGAAACTGCTGGCTTAGAGAAAAACTAACAAGGGCTCCCTAATTGCACTAAACATGGATGATTAATGCTGATACCCTCAGTGCACCTAGGAGTGGCTGCAGGACTGGGTGCATGGAGAATTTGCCATCATTCCTTATGTGGACCCTCCCAAAGCATCCCCTCCTCCCTGCAGTTTGCTGCTTTACAGAGCAGCTGGAAACCATCCCACGTGGAGGAGGGATAGGGGAGCAGCCTGTGACCTGGTGGCACTGGCTAATTCCTGTCTGGTTCACATTTATGCCCTAATTCCATGTCTGTGCTGGATAACCCTGCGCAAACCTTGCAGAAAGGGCAGCATTAAACAGGGAGAGGGACACAGGCGCTGGTCACTGCTGTGGGACAGGAATCCTGTGGCACCCAGTTCCCTTCCCCTCTCTGCCTGGTTCCATGGTCTGGCACGTCCTGGAGACACTCAAGCCTGCAGAGCTCAAACCAGCCCAGACACAAAGCTCAGAGTGCAGTTGGCAGAACAGACCCTGCAGCTCCAGAGGGACAGAATTGACATTTTGGGACTGCCACTCAATGTTTAAAAAGTGTTTAAAAGTGTCTAAAAGCAAGGAGGGATGGAGCCTGCCTGCAATAAGTGCCACTCCTGGGAAATACTCTCTGGAATGCAATCTCTACAATCTCCAGTTGTGTTTTCCCTCTCCTGGTGTGCTAGCAGGTCCCTCTTGTCTCTGAGCTGCTGGCTGCTGCTGTTAGAGCTGCCCTGGGCACTGTGTGCTTGTGCTGCTGCACTGACCACGTGTGGGTGTGCTTGAGTCCCGTGGACACTTCCTTGTGCTGCTGCTGAGCTTTATTTGCCACATCTGAACGAGATGCTGCAGGCACAGGACCCTGCATCAGGCAGGTGAAGTGGATGATGCTTCAGTGCATCAGCAGAAAGGATTTGCTCTTGTTGTGGCAGCACCTTTCAGCACAGCTTGTCTCACTGTCTGAGGAGCTTGTGGCTGACACGTGGTCACTAAGCTGTGCTCCGTGTAGGTCTGAAGTGATCCTGGTATCTCTGGGGAGCGGTGGGTGCTGAGGTGCTGGGCAGGCTCTGTGGGGTGCTGTGTGCTCCGGTCTGTCCAGTCCTGCATTCTCCTACGTGCCCCTGGCTGCAGGAAGATCCCTGTGCCCTCTTCCAGTGCCAGGGGCTCATGGAAGTGCCTGCTCTCTCTGGAAATGCTCTGTGGCACGGATGGTTCAGAGCTGAGCCCCTTCCTGATGGCCCTCTGGAGAGGACTGCTGAGGCTCCTCTGTGCAGATGTGTAGGCAGGGTGTCTGCAGGGCTTCCTTGCCCTCTGCAGAGGCAGGAAAAGCAGCAGTGTGGGTTCTCTCTGTTCTGCTCCCTCCCCCTGTGCTGCCAGGGCTCAGGCCAAGGTCAGAGCCCTCTGGAGCTGTGAGTGAGGAGGGCCTGGAGTGAGGAGGAGGAGGAGGAGTCTGTAGCAAACAGGCTGTGGGTGATGCAGCAAGTCCTGGGTCTCACAACTTGGTGCTCCTTAATACTGTGGGACCCCGTTTCTGCATCCTCTACACAAAGGCCAGCAGAGAGGAATGGTGTAGCCTTAAAGCCCAGCTGGGCTCCTGTTGCCTGGAGCTTTGTACTCCTACAAAACCTGCCATGAGATCAGAATTCCACTGGCCCTGCTCGCACAGCCTCTGCTCGCCATGCTGTGCTGCAGGGTGCCCGTGTGCAGGGCTCTGCCTGGGGAAGGGCTGTGCCTGGCCACCAGGACTGAGCTCCAGGCCTGCCTGGGTGGGCCTTCAGCTCCTCTGGCAGCCCTGGCCGTGCTGGAGGAGCCAGGCAGGATGTGGCAGCAGGAGGAGCCGCTGGTGGCTCTCTTGTGCCTGCCTGGCAGCACAGTGCTGGTGCAGGGTCCTGGCTGGGTGCACAGCAGGAGTGTGGTGCTGATCAGAGATGCCAGGGCTCCCACTGTCTGTGCTGCTTCACCTCTTCGGTGTGAAAAGCCTCAGCCCTCGTTAGTGAGGGTTTTGAGGGGATCAGCCCATCCTGAGGCCCAGCACAGAGCAGAGGAGCTGAGCTGGTGGAGCATCCCTTCAGCCCAGCCCTCTGTTGAGGAAGTGTGTGCCAGCACTAAATGGGCACTGAGCTGGCAAGGCGGCCATCCCTGGGGATCAGCACCCCCACCCAGAGATGCAGGCTGCTCCTCCTGGCTCATGGCTTTTCTCCTCCCAGCTGGTGACTCCTTGAGGCAGAACGGTTGGGCTTGGGGGCCTTGCTGGTTGTCGATGAACTCACCCGGGGCAGGGAGAGGCAGGGAATGCTCCTTTGGGCTGCTGCCCTCTGCTGGCTGGGCTGGAGACCTGTCTGAGCCCACGGGACAGAAGGGACACTTGCTGGATGTGTGCGTGGAGCAGGGTGGAGCTGCTCACCATGGCTGCAACTCGCTTAAAAACCCCTGACAATGGCTTTGGGGAGGGTGGGGAGGAATGCCAGTGTCTCCTGTGGCACACACAGCGGCCCCAGTGTCAGCTGCTGCAGCTGGGTTTGGGAGTGCCTGGGCCTGGCGTCCCTGCAGCATCTGCTGTGTCCCTGCTGACTCTGCAGCCGGCTCTGCTGAAAGGAGGGATGGCCAGCTCTGTCAGGAGCCAGCACTGAGGTACCCTATTTTTAACCCCAGCATTCTTGGGGTGTGCCTTCTGTTGCTTCATGCCTCTTTTAAATTGGTGACCTTCTACAAGTGGCTTTTTTTGTAAAAAAGCAACCTGCTTTGCCTTCCCAGTGTAATAGTTCTCAGTATATCAGTGCTTATTATCATTTCTGTGCTCAGGAATTCCAAATTGGAGCATCTCCATGATGCTTAATCATTGAAAAATCCAAAGTCCCTCATGTAAGGAGTTCACAGCCCTCAGCCTTTCCTTCTCTGGTGAAATGTTCCCTCCCAAAGTGCAGGGACTGGCTCTGTGATTGGATCTGTGATTGGAGCTGGCTGCTGGGGCTCATGCAGCCCTGAGTGCCCCTGTGGCTGCCCCAGACATCCCTGGACACCCTGAGGGGTGGCTCTGGGGTGAGCAGGGCTGCAGCTCTCACTGAGGGTATCTCAGTCACGGCTGATCGAGAGCACAAATGGTTGTACAGAGCATTTTGTGGTGCATTTCTGGATGAGAGCTCTACTGTTGGCCTACAAACACACAGCTGATGTTCAGAGAGAGCCTTTGCTTCTGCATTTGCTTCTGACTGCAGCATTTGAGAGATGCTCCCTTGAGTTTGAAGTCCTTTTCCTGCAGATATGTCCAGTTCTTTCATTCCCGTGATACACAGGAACGTGCCGTACTTGGAGTGGTCAGGCAAGTGCAGGGCAGTCCCTTTTTTCCTGACATCAAGTACCAGATGGATACATGGATGATAAAGTCCTGTCCTGCCAGCAGAGCCTTTGGGGTGTGCAGGAGTGCTGTGGCCAGGACCTGAGCAGGAGCAAGGGGTATCAAACCTCTCCCAGCCATGGCCGTGTGCTCGTGCAGCAGCATCTGGAGGTGTCTCCCAGCCAGCTGGGCAGCAAAGGCCATTGGCACAGGTCTGACAGTGCTGGGACAGCCTCTGCCTGCTCAGGGAGGGCTTGCACGGGGCCATTTGCTTAAAGCTAAGAACTTATTTCTCTGAGTAGCAAAATGGCAGATTGCTGAAAGGCAGTGTGCAAGCATGGTACCAGCTGTGCCAGGGGGGCTGCAGTGTGGGGTGCCAGCTGTGCCAGGGGGGCTGCAGTGTGGGGTGCCAGCTGTGCCAGGGGAGCTGCAGCGAGGGGCTGGGTGGAGGCTGCTCCCAGAGGAGCCTCTGTGGGAGCAGGGGGTACTCAGGAATGGCATCTCCCCTCTCTGTGCTTTTCCCATCAATGAATTGATGCTGTTCAGGGGGAAATAGCCACTTCCCATGGGTCAGGAAAAGTGTCTGGGGTGCCGTCCTGAGTGAGGGCTGCTCATCTTCTGTAGCTGCTGGTGGGAACAGCTGCAGTGGTTGGAGTGACACTCCTGCCTTGGAGGGGCAGGGTGTGACCCCAGCCTGCTGCCCCTCAGCTCTCCTTGGTCCCTGCTGCATCCCTCCTGCCCTCTGCTGTGCTCCCTGACCCTGCTGGGCTTCTCCTGCCTCTGCAGTCCCCTGTGGGGTCAGGGTGTCCTGTGGCAGAGCCCAGAGCCTGCCTCTGTCCTGGGAACAAGAGGATTACGTGGTGGGAGAAGTGACCAGCCTGCAGAGGTCCCCTTGTCCCAGCTGCCATCCCAGCCATGCCCAAGCACTGCTGCTCTGCCTGAGCCATGCTGGGGCTGGAAGCTGAGCATGGGGAGTGTTGAGTTTCTCCTCTGACCTCCTTCAGAAGTAGCCAAGGTGTCTGGGCTGGGTTTATGCAGGGCTGTCACAACAGGTGAGGGCTCTTCCCTGGTGCTGCTGCCTGAGACGAGCTCCTGGGGAATTCTCTGTCCATTTTCTGTCCTCTGACTCACAAGCACACCCTGGCTTGTGTGTGGGCTCTGTGACAAGCAGAAGCAGCTGGTGAAGTGTTTATGGTGTTCCTTGGGATCATCTGAGAGTTAAAGGGCTCTGCTGGGCTGGTCACTGTGCGGGGCTCCATGGGCACCACCACGGAGGTGGCATGTGGTGGCACATGCTCTGGGGAGCTGCTTGTGCCAGGATGCTGCTGCTGTTGGGGTCACCCTGCAGCTGGGAGTGAGGGCTGGCAGGAGAGCTCCCAGCCCCTCCCTGGCTCCCACAGCCCACTCGTGTGTCTCTTACTCAGTGTAGTATCAAGGTGAGATTTTTAGTTTTTCAAAGATCAGTGCTACTGAGATTCACAAAGGGAAAGCACTGAGGTAGGAGGTATTTATAGCATTTCCATAAACTGCCTCTCTGAACAAATGCAGTCACTTCACTTTGTTTTCTGGGAGTTGTTTTGTTTAATCACTATAAAACTTCTTTCAGATCTCCTCCAGCTCTCTAAAGACATTCCTTCTGTCAGGAGGTGGCACTTCACAGGCATTTCCCATTGTGTCTAGATGGAAATACATGGGAGCCATGTGACTTTTCACATGGGCAGATAGTGATAGAACAAGCAGAAATTGTTTTAAAGAGGTGGGATTTAGATTAGATATTAGGGGAAAAATTATCCTTGAGAGGATGGTGAGGCCCTGGCACAGGGTGCCCAGAGCAGCTGTGGCTGCTCCATCCCTGGAAGTGTCCAAGGCCAGGCTGGATGGGGCTTGGAGCATCCTGGGACAGTGGAAGGTGTCCCTGCCATGGCAGGGGTAGGAGAAAGATGAGCTTTAAGGTCCCTCCAACCCAAGCCTCTATGATTTCTGACTTGTATGATTTTCCTCTTGACTAACAAAATTTGGGTAGGCTTCTCAGCAGGGCCTCCAACTGGTGCAGGTATCTTGACCCTCAGTGTGCAGAAGGAGAACAATCAGGTCTGAAGTGATTCTTGTGAACCATAAAATCAGTGTGTCCATGTTGTCTTGGGTATGAATTGTCACTGGGGCTCATTTTCACTTGGACTCTCTACAAAGAAAACATCCTACAGTTCATTATGGCTCCAACCTTGAAGTGTTCCTGAAGCTGATGAAAATCAGAGGTCAGGTCACTTGGAATGCAGCTGTTCCAGTTCCCTTTGCTGTTGGAAAGTGCCTCCCAAAGCAGCTCCTTCCAGCCAGGACACCCTGTGGCAAAGGCCAGCCCAAAGCCCTGCAGCTGGGATCGCCAAGGGAATAAAGCCTCTGATGCCATTTGCTGCAAGATTATTCTATGGCTGTTTTATTTAAAAGGCAAATGAGCTTGCCGTGTAGGACAGATTATTTCAGTGCTCTGCTTTCTGTGTGAGGAAATGAGGTTGTTCCTCCAGCCCTTCCCGAGGGGAAAGGGGGATGCATGGAGCAGGACAGGGATAGCAGCCAGCCCTGATGTTTGAGGGCAGGGGAGCTCACCTCCTCAGCTGACTCTGGCTGTTGCCTTTGAGGTGATTTAACAAAAATAAGGATGGTTCGAGAAGGTCTTTGAAGTTCCTGGAAGGATTGGAAGTGTTACCAGGCTGTCTTGAATCAGCAGTAGCAGCAGAACACTGGCACTTGAGGCCAGACACACTTGAGGGCAATTGTGGTGCTTAAATCTGAGCCCAAATACCTTGGCTGTGATCCTGGTGGTGCTGCCAGGTACTGAGCAGGTACCAGCCTGGTGGGGGGGGAACTGGGGCTGGATTTCACATTCTCTTGTGACTCTACCTTTAGTCTTCCAAGAAGCAAACACCTCTGGAAGGAGAGGGAGAGGAGCCCAGCATGCCCAGCTGGATTTTGAGGGTCCAGAGGACTCTCCAATAGAAGGCTCTGCAAAGAGCTCCCCTGCCCAGGGCTGCATCTGTGGGCATTGCCCAAGCCCCTGGGGGCAGGTACAAGGTGCTCATTTGGAAGCATGCTGCTTTCTAAAAATAATTACAGGAGAAAGATTATAAACAAACATCCTCCTCCCCAAAATCAGTCATCCACAGCATGCTGTGAATTCCAACTGCTTGCTGAAATAAGCCTCAGAAGATCCTGTGAGCAGGAAGAACCTAGTGCTGCAAAACTGGAAGCTTAAGCATGACTTCCATGTTCTGCTGTTGTTCCACACCTTTTTGGAGCAGGGATGATGTTCCCAAACAAACTGAGCTGATGGTCCTGCTCCAGTGCCCACAGGAATTGTAGTTCTACATTGCAGCACAGGCTGTGACCTCAGCAAATCCAGAGCAGATCACGGCTGCTGAGCTGTAGCCCTTTGGAGGGGTAAGGCAGCAACTGGAATGCTCCTGACTGGTGGGACTGGCCTCAGAGCCAGCAGGGAATGCTGCCTGCTTCTCCTGTGGAAGCACTGGGATGTTCTTGTGTTCCTCAAGATTTGTCTCCTCCCACAGAAGCACTGACCCTTAGCTCAGTGTTGTGCTGAGGGCCAAGGACAGACTCTTCTGGATGGGCTTGCTCTGACTTTGCTTTTTGAAGCCCGTTCTAAGGTGTGGTTTCTGAGATTGCTGGGCAGTCAGAAGTCCTGTTTTATATTTGCAGAGGGCTTCAGTGGGGTTAATTTGCAGTTGCACTAGCTGATGCATCCCCAATTGTTCAAAGCTCCTGATCCTTTTGTGTTTGTCATTTGCAATATTTCTTAGAGCCTTGGACTTACTTCAGTAGCTCAGGCATGAACCCCTTGAGCACAGATACATGAACAGGGGTGTGTTTTTTTGCTCCTGGGCCTTTCCCTTCCAGCAAAGCCTGTGCTGCCCTTCAGCCAAGCCAGGTGGCACAAAGGGATGCCAGGAACATGCCAAGGGGGTAATGTGGTTTCCCCCTTTAGCAGAGCAGCACAAACAGTGTCTGTGCTGTCTGTTGGTAGGTGGACAGCAACTTTGGGTCTGGCTTCCTGGCCTTGGACACCACTGATCTGCTCCAGAAGCTCTGTGCTGCTGTGCCCTCCCCTTGTTCTGCCTGGCCAGGCTGTTCTTTGTCAAATAGCCATCAGTGTCCTGTCTCCAGCCCTGGCAGTGCCCAGAGCTGCCAGGGAGCTGGGCTGGGCTCATGGTGGCTGTGCCAGCCGAGCCACCAAGGGCTGTCCAAGCAGGACAGTGTCACAGGGGCTGTGGGTAGCAGGGTACCCTGGGCACTGTCCCTGGAGCAGAACAGGGGCCGTGTGGAGGGATTTAAGTGAAGGGAGCTTTCAGCTCTGCCCGGTGGGGTGGCTCTGGCTTGCCCTGGCCAGTGGCTGCTGTAGCCCTGCAGTAACAGAGGAATCTGTTGTTTTGGGGTGTAGGCACAGCTGATCCAGGGGGGCCTCTGCCATGGCTCTGCTCAGGCTGCTCCTACACTGCTCCATTGAGATGGGCTGTGGGAGTCAGGCCGTGAGACTGGGCCAGGAATTGCTGCTGGAGGTGATGCTCCACGTCAGGCAGCCCTGGCAGGGGGACTGTGGTCAGCCCTCTCCTGTGTGAGGCAGAGGGTGATGGGTCCTGCCATCAGGACACAGCTCAGTTTGTGCTGGACTTGGTGTAGTGGCTTGAGGGAACTGGGATGCATTAGGTGCTTTCTGAGCTCCTGTGCAGATGCAGGCTGGAGGCAGCTGGGTTGGCAGCCCTGCACACTTCTCCTCTGCCAGCAGAACAATGGTGCTGCTCAGCATCTCTGGGCACAGAAATGCTGCTGGAAACACAGCTCTCCTCTTCTGTAATTCCTCCCTTTTAGGTCCTCCTTTGAAGTGGAGCTTTAGCTCTTAATATGGTAAATAGTGGGATGTGTAAGTGCAGGCATGTCCACATAGTGTCAGTAAGGCTCCTGGGGCAGCTCTGACTGCCCCACAGGGAATGTGGCTCCCAGGGATGCTCAGAACTGGCTCTGGCTCCGCTGGCAATGGTGAGGCAGGTGTGGAGTGGGGCGTAACTGGGACCAAGGAGGCTGCTGGCAAGGGCTAGGATGTGTTATGGGGTGCAGGGGAAAAGCAGTTTGGGATTGCACAGGACTTAATGGCAGGAAGGATAAGAAAAGTGAGTCTAGTGGTAGGATAGAGGTGGAGGTAGGATAAGAAAGGGAGACTAGTGACTCGGGGAGGACTGAGTGCAGGGGTAGGAGAGGAAGGGGGGTCAGGCGTGTGTAGGAAGGTGGCTGCTCAGTGTGTTGGGCCATGCCCTGCCCAGTGCAGCCTGTCGTGCATGCACAGCACCTGGAGTGGGACTGTGGCCTCAGGGGCTTGTATATCCTGGGCAGACTGAGAGCCTAAACATGGCTGCTGCAGCATCCACATGGATTTTACTTGTATTTTGCATGTATTTTCACTGGTGGACTTCCATCCTGGCTAGCCAGAGACAGGAGCAGGTTGGGGCTGTGGCTGCTGTCTGGGTTTGTGCAGCCAGCCACATATCTATCCCTACAGGGGGATATGTGTGTTCTGTGTCTGCTGGGCACGTCTCCAGCCTTGCTGCCACTTGGATCTGGGACCTTGGAGTAGCAACCTCACCACTCTTGGGCTGTTGCATCCAGATAATGCCTTTTCTTCTGACATGGAGCAGCTGGGCTTGTCAGGGGCTTGAAATGTGTGTTCCTGTCATCAACATCTAACAAACTTTATGGCTTCTTTCCCATTTTTATAGGAAAAACCGTCACCCTGATCCAGACATTGAAACTCGTCAACTGATGGGACAAAGAGCTGAGACACTTGGCTGTACTAGGACACTAAAACATAGGGTTTAGCCAAAGAGTGTTTCCCCACTGTGGAGGCTTACACCTGCCAAACCCTGTAGCATTCTTGGGAGGCTTTTCTATCCCTCTTCTCCGTTTCCAGGTTTCCACACATCATGGTATTCCTTTTGACTTCTTTTGCAAGCTAGCTCTGGCTCTGCCTTTGCTTCCCCTATGCTTTGGTGTGGGTCCCCAGCGTGAGCTGCTGCCTGTGGGCTGGTTCTGCACCTCTGCCTCCAGCTGCTGCTCGGAGGCTCCTCTTGGATGTCGTGACTGACCTGCTTTTTCTCTCTCTTCCACTGTATCTCTTTCCCTCCAACCTGTCTTCTGCGTTCTCCGTTGTCCCCCTCCGTCCCTGCAGGTTCATCATGCCTAGTGGCATATAAAAAGACTCCACCTCCCGTCCCACCTCGGACCACGTCCAAGCCCTTCATCTCTGTCACTGTGCAGAGCAGCACTGAGTCAGCCCAGGACACCTACCTGGACAGCCAGGACCACAAGAGTGAGGTCACCAGCCAGTCGGGGCTCAGCAATTCCTCAGACAGCTTGGACAGCACCAGGACGCCCAGCGTCACCAGGGGCAGCGTTGTGACTCCAGCCAGAGACACTCCAGAGTTACCTCAGAAAAATGCAACTTTGAAAAGTGACAAAGGGACTCTGACTAACGAAGAGCCTAAAGTGGAGAATATCCCCAAAAGAAAGCTATCATCTATAGGAATACAAGTATGGAATAGTTTGTTCTCCTTTGTCCCAAGGAATGTCCTTGCCCCATCCATTTAGCATGTGCCTTTGCTGTGACCAGGTGTGCATCTGAGCTCACTTAGAATAGCAAGGGACACTCACTGCCTTGCCTGTGCTCCCAGGGTGAGAGACAGCAGCACTTTCCCTTAACAGCCCAGAAAGGACTAAGCTCTTTTAGTACAAATTTGAAATGTTTTCTAGAGCGGAGGGGCTGTGTTAACTGGGTGAGTCCCTCTGAAGAGGCCTTTTGCTGCTGGGCTGCCTGTGCCCTGTACTCTGTGTTGCTTCAAATCAGTCTGCTTCTTGGCCATCATGGTTGTAGGGACAATTCTCCCCTGAGAGGTGGGCCCTTCTGCTTGATGTCCATGTGGGAAGGGCTGCTGCAGTGCCAAATGGTCCCGGGGCTGCAGGCAGGAGGGTGCAATTCCTTGCTACCCCATGTTCCCAGCAGGTTGATGCTTCCCTTGCTGGAAGCATTTAACTGTGGGAATAGATGGAAAGGAGCTGTGGATAAAGCAGTGAAATGAGAGCCCAGTGAGTAGTGTAAATTGGTGCTTTAGTCAGCAAAATGCATCCTCTGGGGCTGTGCCCTCCTCTGGGATGGATTTCTCAGTCACAGGTGGCTGTGAGCTCTGGTTCTGTCCCAGGTGCTGGTTACCAGCAGAGGGGAACTTGGGCAGCTCCAAGTGCAGGATCTGAGCTTTGAACTGTTCTGTGTGTGCTGAACGAGTTCTCCATCAGCTTTACAGGAAGGCCAGCTCAGTACAGGTGACAGTGAAGGGCTCTCAGCAAGGCTGGTGGGACAGAACACCTGGAAGGGCAGCGAGAGAAGGGAAGCACACAGGAGAGGCTGCCTGCCTTCCACTGATTTTCCTTTTCTGAGCTGGTTCTTAAGTCACCTGGATTTCTTTCCTAAAACCTTCTAACCCTCTTATCCAGAGCCATGGAGGGTGTCAATCCCTGGGAGAGAGGCTTTGCTGTCAGTCTCAATCACCTTGCTGTCCTCCCTTGGATGCCGTGGTCCCTGACTGTGTGGAATGCCACAGGGACACAGCCCCAGGCATGCAGAGCCCAGGGCTCCTGGCACAGGTGGTGGCAGCAGCCTGGCAGGACACAGCCCTGCTCCTGAGGTGGGAGCAGAGCTGAGCAGTAGCCTCGTGCCTGTCCTTAGCCAGCCCTCCCATGTGGTGTCAGCATGCTCTGTGTGTGCACACTCCTGCTCTACTAACGTGGATTCCAGCCACAAGTTCTTCTGTCTGTTTTTGTCTGTATTTTTTTTGTTCAATAAGGTTGACTGCCTTCAGCCAGTGGCAAAAGAGGAGCCTCCTCCACCAGCCACCAAATTCCAGTCCATCGGGGTACAGGTAGAGGACGAGTGGCGGTAAGTGAGACGCAACTTGCGCAGTTTCCTTTTATTTTAAATTGTGCCTCTCCCACTTGTGCTTAGACCTTGTGCCCTGCTTTGTGCCAGTGAGTGGTGTTGAATGGGGGCCACGGAGAGCTCTTCCTCCACAGTGCACACCCGCTGCAAAAAGCATTTGTTCTCTAACAGCCAAATCAATGGGAGTTTGAAATTAAATCAAAAATTAAAAAATTCCAAGCTGTAATTATAGTCATGCGTCAGCCTCTCATCTGAACGGCCGGCTGCAGCAAGCAGGCAACCTTGTAATTGTGTGTGTGTGAGTGTGTGGTGTGTCTGTGTGTGAGGAGGGGCAGGGGGGGCTCTGCCATGCCCATGGATTTTGCTGTCGGTGTGGAAGGCTGGCCAGGCTGAGCCCTGCTATTGAACGATGGCTTTTGATCCCTGCAGAAACAGCCACTCTCGCAGCATGTCCTCCAAACAGGACACAGACTCTGACACGCAGGAGCCCAATAACTCCAGCTGTAAATCATCTGAGAGAAGCCTCGCTGAGTGCCCCCAGCACAACAACTCTGTTGGTGTTGATGCCTCCACCAGGCAACCAGCCAAGCCCTCACAGATTAAGAGAAACCTCTCCTATGGAGAAAACAACGACCCGGCCCTGGAGCCTTCTTCTCTCCCTCCTCCTGACCCCTGGCTCGAGAGCTCCTCCACGTCGCCGTCGGAGCCGGCGCAGGCGGGGCCCTGCCGGCGGGACGGCTTCTGGTTCCTGAAGCTGCTGCAGGCAGAGACCGAGCGCCTGGAGGGCTGGTGCCGCCAGATGGACCAGGAGACCAAAGAGAACAATCTCTCTGAGGAAGGTGGGTGGGGGCAGCAGCCCAGCAGCTCCTCCCTCAAGAAGGACTTGGAGCTGAGTATTGGGTCAGTTAAATTGTGGCTGCCCCATCCCTGGAAGTGTCCGAGGCCAGGTTGGACAGGGCTTGGAGCAGCCTGGTCTAGTGAAAGGTGTCCCTGCCCATGAAATGAGATGAGTTCTAAGGTCCCTTCCCTCCCAAACCATTCTGTGAAATTGCTGACAGCCCACAGAGCCAGAGCATGGAGATGAGGATGAGATGAGGAATGCTTTTTCCTTGGAAAGGGTAATGTAGCTTCCTGTAGCAAATGGACTACAACGTAATGCTGTGATGCAGCATGAAAGATGTACAGGGCATGGTGTGGCTTCTGACCACTCAAAACTGCTAAAAGCTTAAATGGATTTAATCTTAAAAAAGGTCAAATGGAAAAAGCTTTCAGGGAGCCTGTGGCCTCTCCCTACTTCACCCATTACTCTCAAACAGGCAGGGGAGGCCTTAGCTGGCAGTGGGGCAGAAGGAACACAACCTTGGAGCTTGTTTGCTGAGTTCAGTTGATGAACTGGTCTTTAAAGCAAAGAAGAGGTTTCCTCACATGGGAAAGCCTCACTGAATTTGTGCTGGGTACATCAAAAGCACGGAACAGGGAGCAAGAGGCCAGTTGATTTTATGGGGTTCAGTCCCAGCTAGGCTTCTTCCTCTATTTTCAAATGCCTTGGCAAAACCCCTGGGCTTTTTGCAGTGGGAATCATGCCTCTGGTGCATAGAGTGACAGGAGTGGGTATCGAGGCTGCAAAGGGCAGGATCTTTGTGTGGAGCCTGGTTTTGATGTTTTTAAAACCTGAGAAAGGTGAAACAAAGGTAAGGCTCAGTTTTAGCTCACTGTCACTGCTGGGTGTCCAGGAGCTAATCCCTAATCTGATTCCCTGAGGTGCTGCCTGGCAGGGAATCTCCCTGCCTCGGGGCTGGCCTGGCTTGACCTGTGGCATGGAAGGCCAGTGAGACCTGCATGGCATTGTTCTGTGTGCCAGGAGCAGGCTGCTTGGTTGTGTAACCACAGCCTTGGTGGGTGGGAGAGCCCAAGGTGTCCTCATCCAGCCAGGATCTGCTGAGCAGGCTCAGGGGCACCAGCAGAGCAGGAGCAGGACTCAGTGGTCCCTGTTGGTGATGCAGCTTGCAGGCATGTGGGGTTCTGAGCCTGCCTCTGGGAGGGAAAAGCCCAGACTGTATTTCCTCTAATGAGCAGAGGAACATGTCCATGCCCAGAGGCTGCTTGCAAAACCCATGAAGAGCAGCATAAAGTCCTGGGTGTTAAAAGCCCTGGCCTGTGTGTTAATCCCTGCTGGTGCAGGGAGGCTGGAGGGTGGTCCCTGTGTCACCTTTGTCGCCTTTCGCCTGGGCAGGGCTGGGAGAGCAGCCTGGGATCTCTAAGCAGGTGCCAGCAGACTTTGCTGAGGTGGTGCTGGTGGTTCTCTGAGGGGCTGAGGGCAGTTTGAGGAGATTCCTGCCAGCTTGGATATTGTAGTGTCCTCAGCCAGGTCTGTGTTTGGCCTGCCAGAAGAAGCAATGGCAGACAAATGTACTTGCAAAACATCTTGTGAGAGCAGTTGGTGCCTTGAGGATCTCAGAAATTCCTTTTCTGATGACTCCAGTGTTTGGTCCAGAAATGCTGGAGCTCATTGCTACAATTAATAGTCTGTTCAATTCAGGTCTTTTTATTTCCTCTTTTTTTTTTCTTTTTTGTCCCTCACAGTCTTAGGAAAAGTCCTGAGTGCAGTGGGCAGTGCACAGTTACTAATGTCACAGAAGTTCCAGCAATTCCATGGCCTCTGTGAGCAAAACTTGGTGAGTCTGGATCTCTTTTTCCTGACTTCTGAGATGATGCCTCTCTTTGAACAGCACTACAAGGAGTTGGTCAGTGTTAAAAGGCTGCAGTCCCTGTGAAAACAAAGCCACAGCCTGCAGTGCCAGCCAGGGAAGGCTGGGTTAGCAGAGAGGTGCCTCCTGCTTCTGAAGGGCTTTTTGAGGCAAACCCCTGAGGCTGGGCTGGATAGGGGGGACTGTTTGAAAGGTCTGCTCTTGACCACACATGCTCCCTTTGCGTGTGTGGCTGGTGACACTGTCCCCAGGCCACTGGAATTGATCTCTGAAAGGGAATGCAGGGCTTTGCTCTTGCTCAGAGCTGACCTGGCTAATGGGGATTGATGGAATCTGTGGTTTAGTTTTCCCCTCAAGCTTTATGGTAATATGGATTTTGCAAACTTCCTCAGGGGTGAATTCCTCTTTAGATGTAAAATAATCTTGGAGAGACTTGAGGAGCAGGAGGGGGTAAAGTGCTGATCCCAGCTGAGCATCAGCACCAGCAGAGCTTTGTATGAGCTGCTTGGATCTGATCCCATGCTTTCCAGGGTCTGTGGTGGTGGTTCAGCTGTCCGGGAACTGGGAAAATACTATTCTTGGAAGAAACTTAAGCTACTTAAAATTTTTCAACCCAGCCTGAGAAGTACTGATGCTTTCAGGTTGTTTTGGGGAAATGTAGCAAAATATTTTTGCTCATGAAAGTTCAGTTTGGCTCCTTGGAGTGCTGCACACCCAGGCATCAGAGCTGGGTATCCATTTCCATTATTCCCCCCCCTGAAATGGGGGTCTCTGTGTTAAGAACCCAGTGTTGTCACTCTGATTGCCACACTGGGCACCTACTGTTGGAGGTTCCTGCTGTGGGGTTGGGGCCAGCACTGGGTGTCTGGTTCAGGATTACTCTGCTGTAAGGAGGAGTGCTTACAAGGAGTAAGCACTTGCTTCCTGAGCTTGGCAGAAATTATTTGGGCTGTAAATGATGGCTTTGTGCGTCCATGCTCAGGGCTGGTGTCTGCGGTGGCTTCTCACTAAGTTTGGTTGAGGCAGACATAAAAGGGGTGAAGGTGCTATGCATGCTGCTCTGCTGGCTGTGTTCTTTCTGAAATGGGGTTTTTAATGCTTCTCCCCTTCTAGAACCCTAATGCCAATCCCAGACCCACAGCCCAGGACTTGGCTGGATTTTGGGATCTCCTCCAGCTGTCCATTGAAGACATCAGCATGAAGTTTGACGAGCTGTACCACCTCAAAGCTAATAGCTGGCAATTGGCAGAGACACCGGAGAGAAAGGTGAGTGAGGAGCACTGGGGAGTGACCACAGCACCTTGTTGTACACATTTGGGGTACCTGAGGTCTGGTTTTGTCTGCAAACAGATGCTCCCAAGGGCTTTTGCCATCCTGCACTTATCATCTCACAGCCTCGTAAAGCACCAAGGCCATTCCTCTTGAGTAATAGCGGGAACAGTTTTGTGCAAGGGGAAAAGGTGGTGGATGGAGAGAGCCCAGAGTGGTGAGCAGTGGTGCAGGGGCCTCAAATATTCCTAGCACTGTGTTGATGGATTTAACTCTCCCTTGTGCCCAAGTAATGTGAAAAGCAAGTTGAACCTTTGAAAAATGCAGGAGAGGTGGTGTCCTGGCTCTGCCGGTAAGGGTAGGGAGGACTGTGGCTCAGGGCACGGTGGCTTATTAAAATTTTGCAGTTCCACATGAAGTTGTGTCTTTTTGCTGCCTGTGCTGTGCTCTGAGCTGCAGCTGAACCAGACAATCTCTGAACTCCAAGCCACTCCAGAAGAACTCTGTGCCATGGAAGCTGCGTGGAGAGGAGGGTTAGGCTGGATAACAGGAAAAGATTCTCCCCCCAGAGGGTCCTGGGCAGTGCCCAGGCTCCCCTGGGAATGGGCAAGGCCCCAAGGTTACCAGAGCTCCAGCAGTGTTTGGACAGTGCTCTCAGGCACAGGGTGTCCTGCAGGTGTCCGGGCAGGGGTTGGACTGGATGAGCCTGGTTGTGGATCATCAGCCCCTGGATTGTGGACTTCCATCCCAGGAAATGTCCAAGGCCAGGTTGGACAGGGTCTAGAGGAAGGCGTCCCTGCCATGGCAGGGGGTGGAACTGGGTGATCTTCCAGCCCAGACCATTCTGTGATTTCATGATTGTTGTGGGTCCCTTCCCACGCAGGACATCCTGTGATTCCGTGAAATGCAAAATGGCTCCTTGTAGGAGCAGGGGCAGTTGATTTGAGGGGTGTCTGGCTGCAGAGCTGCTCTCCCCAGTGCCATCCCAGTCCCTCCGGCGAGGCCCCCGTGGGCGGGGCGGGGCTGAGCCAGCGCCCAGCTGCACACATTTGTATCAGGTGGGGGTTTTTCCTTACTGTCTCCCTAAAGGAAGAGAAGAAGCCACCCCCTCCAGTGCCAAAGAAGCCAGCCAAGTCCAAATCGCAGCTGAGCCGGGACAAAGGCTCCGACTCGGACAAGCAGCGGCAGGAGGCGCGGAAGCGGCTGATGGCGGCCAAGCGCGCGGCCTCCGTGCGGCAGAACTCGGCCACCGAGAGCGCCGACAGCATCGAGATCTACGTCCCCGAGGCCCAGACCCGCCTCTGAGCCCAGCCACGGCCAGCCCGCGGCTTTTATAAGTCATTAAATGGGAAAAAAAGGTTCTCTTGAAACTAGTGTGATTTATTCAGTCTAGAGACAATGAGCCATCCTTGAAAAGGGCTCCTGAGTTGGCTTTTTTCTCTCAGCTTTAAGTAATGAAGATTTTAACAAAAAAAAAAATACAAACAAAAAAAAATTAAAAAAAAAGAAAAAATGCCCCTCGTTTTCTCCCCAGCTGTGGTGTTGCTGAATGGACTGGACAGACTCCTGGGAACTCCAGCCCCTCGACTTGGAACTTCAGTCTTTTTACTTGTTCTATCTCATGAGAATTATTAGCTTGTTTACAAGAAGAGGACAAGAAAACACGAAGCCTTGAGCACTTGCCATGCTGTGTTCTTCCTCCTCCTCAGATCTGTTCTGCCCTTCTCATCCTTTATTTTTCCCTCCTCCTGCTCCCGTTCTCCCACCCTTTGCATGGTTTCGGTTCCCATGTCCGGACCCCGCTGTCCCTGCAGAGAACACCTGTGGTGTGTCATTCCTGCTGCCCTCTCCAGCCAGCAGCCTGCTGGGCTTTGTGTTCTTGGGATGGGGATGCTGGGGTGGGGGAGGATGGGCACAGGGGGCCCTATCTTCAGCTTGTTGGAGGGAGAGGACGCCGGGGCTGTGGAATGTGGGGTTGAAATGCAGCCCAGAAGCAAAATGTGCAATAAACCTTGAGCAGGGGATCCCGAGAGCCGGAACCCGCTCCGGAGCGGAGCTGAAGGAGCACAGAGCACGAGCACATCACTATGGTTTCCCTCCTCTTCCCATTCCCACACCGTTGTCCTTGCCTGGCTGGTGGAGAGGGGAGCTGCTGCAGCGGGGGCTGTGGGGTCAGCGTGTCCAGGAGGGTGTACATATGCACATATACACTTAGTAGTACCTGTATAGTAATTCCTACACACGGATCCTGCCCACGCCACCGCGGGGGTGGGCAGATGTATAGCATATATTTTTACATGTACTATATCTAGATGTGTGTCCAAGTGTGTGTAAAAATATATACCCTGTGTGTAAGCAGATGACTATTTTTTCCTTATCTCCCTGCTCTCTGGGTAGAGGAAGGATTGCTAAATATTTTTTAGCCCATTTTTTCTTCCCCTTTGTAGGTCTCCTTTCTGGTCTGGCTCCTCGGAGCCAGAGCTGCCACCCCCTGATTCTTTGCCACCCTCTCACACAGAAGGTTTTTGTCCCATCCTGAGGGATCTCGCTGGGGATTTATTTTTTTTTTTCCTCTTCACACGTTTTGAACAAGTTGGGAGATTGTGTGCTACTGTCATGGGGGTGGAGGTGGAATCCCAGTGGTTTCAGTGAGAGTGTTGGTGATCCAGAAGGCAAAAAATAAATAAAAGTGAAATCCTGAACGCTGCCTGCTGCCCGTTGTGTGCTGTCTGGGGCTGTCCATGAACACTGCTGTGAGGTCTCTGCCCCCAGCCATAGAATTCCCGAAGCTTGGCTGTGCTGGGATTCAAATTGGGCTGGAGGTGGGGATGAGGCTCTGCTCTCAGGGGACAAGTGCAGGCAGCCTCAGCTTGCTCCAGGGGAGGTTTACATTGGATACTGGGGGAAAGTCCATGGAAAATGTGGTCAGGGCTGCCCAGGGCAGGGGGAGAGTTCCCAGCCCTGGAGGTGTTGGAAGGGTCTGTGCAGGTGGCACCTGGTGGTGCGTGGGCATGGCAGGGTCTGGCAGCAGCTGGGACTCCTCTTGGAGGCCTTTCTCAATTCTCAAACCTAAAGATTCCGTGGAGGCAGAGACTTTGTTGGGTTGCACTGTCGGGTTTCAGGGCGGATGCAGATTTAAGAATCACTGGCAGAGAAACAGGGAACACCAAGGAGATGTGGGACTTCATTTATTTATTTTATCATTTACTCTTCCCTGCTACTGCTCATGGAGTGGTCAAGTTCTCCTTGCTGCCCTGGCCTGGGCTTGCTCATAATATTTATATTCTTACATAATATGGATTTGTGTGTATATATAGGTGCACATATTTTAACATGTAAGTGAATTTATAAAGATGTAAAAATTAATTAATTTTAATATGGTTTTGTATCTTGTAATTAATACAATATTTTAAATTCCCCTCCATGTATTAAAATACATATACAAATACAGAGGTAGAGTTACATACTTCTATATGCATATACATATAAATGTGTAACACGTGTACAAAAACGTGTTATACATGTGTAGACACACCTTTTATAAATCTAAGAGTTATTTGTTGCAGATATTTAACACCCCTTTTGTAAATAATTTCGTGCCCACTCTTTGAATCCGCCTGTTTTGAGCCCGAAGGACAGGGGCAGCCAATCACGGGGCTGCCTGAGGTCACGTGGGGATGGTGGTGTCACGAGATGGCCGCCTGCCAATCACAGCGCGGTGTGACGTTTAACAAAATGGCTGCGCCCTGCCATAAGATGGCGGGTGAAACAAAATGGCCGCCCCCAGTGGATACAAGGGGAGAGGCCGTGTGTCACAGTACTTCCGGGCCCTATCAACCAATCACAGCACGGTACGTACTGCGGCGGCGAATAGCCGTGAGGCTGCTGGGAGAGGGCGGGGCTTGAGGATGCGGTGGGCGTGGCCTCTTGTTCCGTGCTGTGCTCGGGCAGGAGGGCGCCATGTCTGCCTGTGTCCCTGTTCCGTGTCTGTGTCAGTGTCCCGTGTCCCTGT
>VZSJ01005481.1:24310-35147 GCA_013398405.1 Pheucticus melanocephalus | reverse complement strand
GGGGGGCTTCGGGCCAGGGGGCGTCCCTGTGTGACAGGCACTGGAGTGACCCGGGAGTGTGGGGTGAGTGGGGACAGGAGGGGGTGTCTGGAGTGGCGGGAGGCAGACGGACAGATGGACGGGCGGGCGGACGGGCAGCTGGAGAGACAGATGGAGAGACGGAGGGACAGATGGATGAAGGGGATGGGAGACGTGATCACGGAGGCTGAGGGGTGGGTGGGTGGAGGGACAGAGGGAGAGGAAGGACAGAGGGGTGGATGGAAGGACAGACGGGTGGGTGGACAGATGGAAGGATGGACGGAGGGGTGGATGAAGGACATAGGGATGGACAGACAGACGTATGGGGGGATAGACATGGGGATGGGTGTGTGGAGACACCAGTGAGTGGACAGAGAGTGGGGTGGACAGGCAGAGGCATGGGTGGGTGAACAGAGAGGGGAGGGGACAGAGAAACAGGTAAATGGATGGACAGAGGGATGGACACACAGGAGATGGACAAATGGTGGGTGGTGGGAGTGGGTGGACAGACATGCAAATGGATGGATAGGCAGAAGGATGGGTGAGTGGAGAGACAGGAAAATGGACAGAGGGGTGGGTGGATGGACAGAAGGATGGGTGAATGGAGAGACAGGAAGGACAGAGGCGTGGGTGGATGGATAGAGGGGTGGGAGGATGGATGGACAGCAAGATGGATGGCAGATGGGTGGGTGGATGGCTGGAGGGATGGGTGGGTGGAGAGACTGGTAAATGGACAGGCAGCAGGAGGGATATGTGGACAGGCAGAGGGGTGGACAGGCAGACAGGCCTGTTGGGGCATGCCAACAGCCCAGCCCAGTTTTAATGCCATTCCCAGTCCAATCTCTGCCAGCTGCCTCCTGCCTCAATTTCCCCAACTGTTCAACACCCCCTGAGAGGAGCGAGATCACCCCAGCCTGGGAAGATCCCAGCTTGTTGATGTCACATGAGTGTCATGCTGTCCTCAGCTCCTTGCCTGGGGACTCTGGTTGAATTTATTCCCAGGGTGGCACCCCAGGACTCGCCACCCCTGTGCCAGCTTTGGGGACCCTTTGATGGGTGGGAGGGCAGCACATCCTGCAGATGGTGACAGCAGGACTTCTCCCTGGCAGGAGATGACAGCCAGGAAAGCCACGTGTTCCCTGGGTAATTGTTTGTTCCTGTCAGCTTGGGTATTTTTGGAGCTTTTCCTTCCTCTGCTTTCCCGTTCCTTTTTGGAAGCAGCAGCTGGTGAAGAATAGTGGGTACCCCTGGGCCCGGGGGAAGGGGGATCCCTGTCAGCCACAGGCAGGTTCTGGCTCCAAATGCTCTGTTAGAATAGAATAATATCAATTTATAATATGTATAATGTAATGTATAAATACATTCTATTTCATTTACATAATCATTACACACAGTGGTGCCAGCCATCCCCAGCCAACCCCCAGGCTCCCAGCCTGGTGTCACTCGAGGATCTTTGGGATCGCGGAGCTTTGTGCCAATCCCCCAAGTGTGAATTCCCCATCTCTGGAGCCCTATGATTCCCTGGGAACATGGCTGCCAGTGAGGTCTCTGGTGACCTTCCTTGGGGCAGAAAGCCACCCAGGGTGTCACCCTTTCGCTGGCAGCCGAGTTAGAGGGTCCCCAGTTGTTTTCCGAGGTGATGCTTTCCCTTGCCTCAGTTTCCCCGAGGTTTCTGGTGCCTCCTGCCAGCCCTGCCAGGCACGTGGCGCTGGCGGCAGCCCCGCGTCCCCTCCGGCGCTGGTGGCGGGTGATAAGCGGCTGGCGAGTGGCACGTCTCCGAAATCAAATTACCTTTGATGTCGCCAGGGCTATTTTCATCCCTGCTCGGTCACGTTGGTCCTGCACCCGCTGGCACCCGCGTCATTTACGCGTTCTCCGGGTGCTGTGTCATTCCCTCCCCGCCCGGTCCCCTCCCGACAGCCCCGAGGACACCCCCGGGCCCCGCCGCCCCCCCGGCATTGGCGGCGTTGGTACCGGCTGTGCCCGGCTCCCTTTGCCCCCCCACTGCAGCCACCGGCTGGGGACCGAGCCCCGCCCGACGGGATAAAGCTGGGGGGTGTCAGCCAGAACTGGGGGGATTCCCGTGGAGCTGAGCAGGATCGGAGGGCTCCCTGCACCCCCCAATGGACACGATGGGAACCAGCCCCACAGTGCCCCCACGGGGGAGACACGGCTGGGATGCAGTGGGGGTGTTTTGGCGCTGTATAGGATTTTGGGGGGGCATCTCCTCCACCCCTGGGGCTGTTTTGGGTCAGGGAGGGTTACAAGCCTCTGACCCACCCGGTTTCCTGTGGGAAATGTGGGTCAGTGGTTTGGGAGAGCCTTAACCCTGGTCCTGCTGGGCTGGTGCCAACCAGATGGGACTCAAGTGGGGAACGGCGTCCCCCAGACCACAGGTTTTCCTCTCGATGTGGATGGTAACATTGTCTGTTTCTCCAAATAAATCCCAAGTCAAAAGTGTGGGGTGAGGGGGGGTGACACCCCCTCAGCAGAGGAAGGCTGGTCATTTGGGGTTGCAAGCTGTCCCAGAGTAGCAGGTTTTTTGGGGGAGCATTTTCTCCCCTCTGATGCCCACCTCCATCTCATATCTGATCTCTCACCCTCACCTGGCATGGGGGATCCCAGCACTTTTCCCACCTGGCAGCTGGGGGGGCGTGGGGGACAACCAGGACTGGGGTCCTCCTACCCTGTTGGGGATCCCCAGCCTTTCTCCAGGGTCTCAGCCTGATTTTCTTCCCTCCCTTTGTCCCCACAGTTAAAAAGGCCAAGTATGATGGGCCCCAAGGTAAGTGAGACCCCACCTGAGGGGAGAGGGTGGGGGGCTCTTGGGCTGGTTGGGTGTGGCAGGATCAGAGGAGGGGCTGGGGAAGGGGGTCGAGGGTCCCTTTGCTCTGGAGGCATCATTTGGCAAGCTGGGGACACACACACAAATGGGGGTGCTCTGGACAGAGCAGGGGGCTCACATCCTACCAGCCCTGGCAGATGTAGGATCCCTCCTGGGACTGGGGTGCTGAGGGAAGTGTGTGTGGGGGTGGCAGGGGCAATGTCGGGGAGTGAGGACACCCTGGGGGTCACTTCACCCTCTGCTTGTTCCCACAGAGAAGTTTAACACCTACGTGACCCTGAAGGTGCAAAATGTCAAGAGCACGACCATCGCAGTGCGGGGCAACTTGCCCTCCTGGGAGCAGGACTTCATGTTGTGAGTGTCCAGGGGTGTGCAGGACTTCATGTTGTGAGTGTCCAGGGGTCCCCCGAGCTCCCCCATCCCTGCTGCTCCCCCCTTGCCCCCACTGCCCTGAGCCCAGATCTGAGTGGCTCACCTGAGTCCTGGGGAGGGGACAGGTAGAAGCTGGGGTGGTCCCAGGAGGCTGCTGAGACCTGGGGGGGGTTAAATTCATGGGGGTAACCTGATGCCTTTCCTGTCCCCAGTGAGATCAATCGGCTGGACTTGGGCCTGACTGTGGAGGTGTGGAACAAAGGGCTCATCTGGGACACCATGGTGGGCACGGTGTGGATCCCCCTCCGGACCATCAGGCAGTCCAATGAGGTAGGAGGCAGGCACAGGCATCTCCCTGCTGAGCCCCAAGGGACGTGTGCCACCCCCAGCTGTCCTTTGGGCCAGGCAGAGCCTTCCCCACCCTGCCTGGGGTCACATCCTGTGTGCTGGGGTTGTGGTGAAATGAAAGGGGCTCTGGGAGCTCTCCTCACCCCATTTCTACCTGACAGGAGGGCCCTGGGGAATGGCTCACACTCGACTCCCAGGTCATCATGACTGACAACGAGATTTCAGGCACCAAGGATCCGACCTTCCACCGCATCCTCCTCGACACGCGCTTTGAGCTGCCGCTGGGTGGGTGCCCCATCCCCAGGCTGTGTCTTTCCTTGCCCTCAGTCCCAGGGGTGCTCATGAGCTTTGGAGCTGAGGCTGAGGGTCTGATCCTGTGGCCCCGAAAGCTTGAGGGCTTTTTTGGGAGGTCTGTGCACCAACTGGGCTCTTTGCCCTCGCAGATATCCCTGAGGAGGAGGCCAGGTACTGGGCCAAGAAACTGGAGCAGCTCAACGCGATGCGGGACCAGGATGATGTGAGTGCTGCCAGGCCTGGGGTGAGGGGCAGGGGCAGTGCTGCCAACAGGAGCCCTCACCAGCCCCTCTCTCCCCAGTATGCCTTCCAGGAGGAGCAGGAAAAGCCTCTGCCTGTGCATGGCTCCCAGTGCTGTAAGTGCTGCCCTGTCCCTGGCCCGCTGTGGGACACCCACACCCTCCTTTCTCCCCACTCCCACACCGAGGAGTTTTAAGGGATGGGCTCCACATCTGCTTTGGGGCATTGGATCCCAACCCAAGTGGGGTTTAACTTCACCCCATACCCAGTCCTCATCCCCATTCCTGTTGTCCTTCCTGTGTTTGCCAGTGTTTCTCTGCTCTCTCCCAGCTGCACAGTGGCTGAGCCTTCCTGTGGGTGGAGGGGATGCAGTAGGGAGCAATGGGGCTGATGAGGACAGTTCCACTGGGGCAAGGGGCAGCAGGCTGGTGTTGGGGGCTGCTGGATGGGGGTCCTGCAGAGGCATTTGGGGTGGCAGCTCAGTTTGTCCCAACACATGCCTCAGTTCCCCCTTCTATAACCACCCCAGGGGCATGGATTCAGTGCCCCTGTGCCCAGCCCCAGGCCCCCCGTCCCTTGTCAGTGCCACCATGCCTAGCCATAGCATTGTCCCCAGCCTGGCTCAGTGGCACCATGCCCACACAGGCACTGTCTCCAGTCCAGTTTGGTGTTGTCATGGTCAGGCCCAGGCAGTGTCCCAATGCCAGTGTGCCCCATGCTGGATGCTGTCCCCAGGGCAGTGTCCCCAACCCAGTGTGCCCTCTGGGGCAATGCTGGTTCCTCCCAACCAGCTGCCTCCATCTTTATTGTCTCTGCCCCTTTCTTTGTAGGCAACTGGAATTATTTTGGCTGGGGAGAACAGCAGAGTAAGTATCCTGCCCACTCCTCTCTTCCCAGCCTGGGGGTCCCCAGCACATCCCTCTTTGCCTGGCCCAGGGCTCAGAGGACCTGGAGCTTGGGCCTGTGGCCTTGTGCCATGACTCTGTACTGGGTGAGGACAGTGTCACCAAGTGCCCTGTCCTGGGCAGGGCTGTCCCTATGGGCTGGTGGGGATATGGCACCATGGGGCTCTGTGCCCTTGGGGTGTCCCAGTGGCAATGAGCAGCTCGGGCTTTGCCTCTGTGGTGGAACATTGGTGGGGCAGAGGGAGGGTCCCTGCTCCCATCCTCTTCCCCTTTCTGTATGTCCCAAATTCCCCCACCACCTTCCCCTCATCTCCTCAAACCCTTCCTGTGCTGATAACATGTCAGCTCGCTGCTCATCCTGCCCCAGGCCCACCTCCCAGCATGGTCCCACAGCGGTGGGGACACAGTGGTGGCACTGAAGGGTCTGTGCAGGGTGGGGGGCAGATTTGAGCCATCCCCTGCCCCACTCACTGTGGCCCCTTGCAGATGATGACCCCGACAGTACCGTGGATGACCGGGACAGTGACTACCGCAGCGAGACCAGCAACAGCATCCCCCCACCCTACTACACCACGTCCCAGCCCAATGCCTCCGTGCACCAGTACCCCATGAGGCACCAGCAGCAGAGCTCCCGTGACTCCTACACCGACTCCATGCAGAGCTATGAGATGGACTACTCGGACCAGGCTCCCATCAGGTACAGTGGCCACAGCCAACTCACCCCGGGACCAGCTCTCAACCTCCCCTGCAGGTGACAGAGGCCAGCGGGTCCCCAGGGTGACGCCAGGGATGGCGCTCCCAGTGCGGTGGGTGACAGAGGGAAGGATGAGATGAGGAAGAGCTGGGTGGTGCTGGCCCCATCCAAGCCTTTCCTTCTCACTGAGAAGTTTTCAAACTCTTTTGGGTCACTGCCCTCCTCTGTCCTCACTGGGCTTGGGGCCCCTCACCCCTGCCTGTCCCTGCTGGGAGCTGGGCAGTGGAGCGTGGGATGGCTGGGGACACAGACGTGGCAGAGCCCAAGCCAAAGTGCCAGCCCCATCCAGATGGACAGAGCCTCCCTGCCAGTGTCCCCATGGCAGCAGGGGGTGGCGGGTGGCGGTGGGACCTCGCTGACCATGTTCCTCTCCTCCCCTGGCAGACGCTATGGTAGCGTAGACTCTGCCGCAATCGGACGCAGCGACGCTGAGTCCGGTTCTGAGTCGAGCAGGCGGACCAGCCGCCAGCCTTCCCTTGAGAGCAGGCGGTCCCTAGACCTATCGGATAGGTGGGTCCCTACCTGTGCGTGTGCCGTGTGCCGTCGCAGAGTGCTGTGCTCGGTCCTTGCAGCCATGGTGAGGCCAACACCAGTCCTGGCAAGGGCGGCCTCGTGCCACCCTCCCCGCCCCGAATCAGCCTCCTACAGGGACAACTTTGGGGTGCTCCAGGTGTCCCCCCAGCCCCTCTTGCTGCTGCACCCCAGTTCATGGGGTGACATCCCGGCATCCTGGTCCCGCTTGCTGGCACTGCGACTGTCTGGCAGCACTGCTGCCTGTTCCTTGTCGTGTCAGCGGGTGTGGGACTGGGCCCTTGGGGACTCAAATGCCACTCCCTGTTCCTGGTCACCTGCCAGGGTGTGCCTGTCTGGGCAAAAGCTTCATGCAGTGATTTGGGATCCTGCGATGTGCCAAGAGTGCCTCTCCCAGCTCTGGCCAGGATCAGGATGGGGAGGTGTGGGATTTCCAGGCGTGAGCTGTGTCTCCTGCATCCCTGTGCCCCAAGTGCTCCTTCCCAAGGTACCTGGATGATGCCAGTACCCCTCCCACCTGGGACCAGCCTGAGCCATCCCCCAGCACTCTCTTCCCTCCGGTGTCCCCTGGCTTCCCACAGCCTGGCTCAGCCACTCCGGGCTCTGCCCAGCCCAGCCCCTCACCTTTGTCCCCTCACGCACCCCCTGAGCCCTGGCTGCCAGTGCTGGAGACGTGGTGTCGGCCTCTTCCTCGGCATGTCCCTGTCCTGTCTGCATGTCTGCTTCTGTCAGCCTGTCCCCACGGAGCCACAGCGCTGCCCTGTCCCTGGCAGCCTCCTGGGCCACAGGGCCCTTGTGGGCCTCCCAGTGCAGGCAGCTGTGAGAGGAGGGGGCTGGAGGGGCAGATGGGGTGGGGGAAGGAGTCTGGCCTGGCAGCAAGAGCAGAGAGGGGCCCCCAGGTAGGGATGGTGTCAGGAGGAGTGAGGGGGTTGAGGGGGTGTCCTGGGGTGGGGGTGCCTGGGAGGGCTGTGCAGAGCACGGGTGACAGATCTGTGTGTCAGGGGCAGGACAGGGTGAATGGCAGCAGCAGGAGGCAGGATCTGGCACCCTGGCTGGGGTGAGCCCAGGAGACAGACACTGTCAGCCCATCCCCACTGTCAGCCCAGGCACAGGCAGGCAGCTCAGAGTGCCCCTCTTGGGGGGCTGGTTCCAGCCGATGGAGTTTCCTGGTTCTGTGCCTTCGGCTCCCGATGGGAGCTGCACATCCTCCCGCCCCTGGTGCAGGGCCTGGGGCTCTGCCTGGGGTGCCACGGACCCACGGGAGCCCTGTCCTTGTGTCCCCTCGCCCCTCAGCCCCACAGGGAGCAGCCGCTATGCCTCGTCGGCCGAGCTGAGCCAGGGCAGCTCCCAGCTGAGCGAGGACTTCGAGAACGAGAGCCTGAGGGACTCGGAGCTGGACGAGAGGGATGGCGACTCCTACCACTCCTGCCACAGCTCCGTCAGCTACCGCAAGGACTCCCCCCGCTGGGAGGAGGAGGATGATGATGATGACCTCTATCTGGAGGAGGAGGAGGAGGAGTTCATTGAGGACTACAGTGAGACTGAGGAAGGCTACCCCAAAGAAGAGGAGTTGGAAGAGGAGGAGGAGGAGGAGCTGCGGGAGCAGGACACCTATGAACCCCCTGAGCATGAAACGTACCCACCACCACAGAAACCTCTGCCACAGCAGCCACAGCAGCAGCAGCAGCAACAGCAACTGCAGCAGCAGCAACAGCAACAGCAGCAGCAACCCCAGCTGGTCCCACAGCAGAAGCCTCAGCAGCTGGAAAGGAAGGAGGAGAGGAAAGAGGAGAGAAAAGAGGAAAGGAAGGAGGAGAAGGACATTTCTGCTCCCCAGGAAGCCCCTGAGGCCCTCCAGGCCCAGCGGGCAGAGGAGGAAGTTCCCCTGCAAGAGGCAGCCCAGGAGACTGAGCCCCCAAAACCGGCTGAGAGGTAGGAGGGGAAGCTGACCTGTGGTGTCCCTGGGGTGGCACTGTGCCTGCAGGCACTGAGGATGCTCTGGAGGTGGCTCAGGGATGGTGCTGGTGCTTGGCACAGGACCAGGGACCTTCTGCTGTGTCTGGAGCTTTTCCAGGTGCCTGAGCCACCGAGGTGGGGGAAGCCCACCTTGTGCCACCCAGGCAAGAGCCAGCAGCCTGGGCACGCTGCCTGGGCCCAGCCACCCCCTGGGCTAAGCATGGCTCAAGGTGCTCAGGAACCTGCTGGGGCTGCAGGGCTGCAGGTTTATAACTTGGCACAAACATGGGGCTGGGGCAATGGGATCTCAGGGCTGTGATTCCTCTCCTCTGGCACAGGCTCTTGGCACCCTGGGTGGAGCTTGGTCAGAGGAGGAGATTTCCTTTACAGAAGTCAGTCCTCTCCCTAGGCCTGGTAGAAGCTCATCCATGGCCTCCTGTGCTGTACAAGTGAATTAATTGGTGGTCAGGTTCCTGGTGCAGCGTGTGAATAATTCATGTCTTGGGGACAGATTATTCAAATATCATTATTGATCATTTCCATTTTCAGTGAGTGTCACTGCTCTGTGCAGAGGTGAACTGCTGTGAAGGGCTTTTTCAGCCTTTTATTTAGTTTAAATTACACACCAGGAATGGTGAATCTCAAATTTAAACCAATGTGTAATGAGCTGTTTTTAAAAAACCTGGATATTTAGGCCTAAGACCTAGCAGGAACCTGAGGGCCTCGGGTCATGTCTGCCTGCAGTACCCACTGGGCAGGGGACTTAGGGGTCCTGTGCTAGGATTTGGGCACTGTGGGTTAGTGCTGGGGACCATGGGTTGTGCTGGGAACCCCAGATTGTGTTGGGACCCAATTAGTGCTGAGGGCCTCAAATTAGCACTAATGACCCCAAATTAGCTTTTGGGACTCCAGAGTAGTACTGGGGACTGTGGATTACTGCTGGGAACCACAGGTTAATGCTGAGGATTCCAGATTAGCACAGACAGAGCCCCCAGGTCTGAGCAGGTTCATCTCCTGAGTGCCCCATGGCCTCTTCCCAGAGCAGCTCTGGGTTCCTCCCTCTGTGTTGCATCACACCAGGCTCTCCAGGAGACTGGTATGTTTGGAGCATTTCTTTGCTTTGCCTCTGTGTCTTGATTTTGTAGGAGAGGAGAAAAAGGCCCACAACACCCAGCATGTCCAGGCAGACACTTTTCCCTGGGCTTGGAACCACAGGGTGTTGGGGTGCTCTTCACCCAGGAAGCTGTGGTGAGAAGTGGCCAGAGGACATTGTGCTGGGAAGATGAGGGGCAAAGGATGTTTAATTCACCTGCTGGTGTCACCAGCTGTCCCCTCTGTGTCACCTGGGTGCCCAGGACAGGGTCTCCTGAGGATGGGGAAGCTTGTGGCTTCCCCCCAGTGCTCTGCCCTGATTGTGGTTCCCTTTGCAGTGGGACCTGCTGCCTTTTCAGTCCTTTCTGGTGCCAAGAGGCAGTTTTGCCATGGCCACACTGTCTCAAGGCACATCAGGATCTCCAAATTGCAGCCTCAGACCTGCTGGGGGTGTGGGGGCTGCTCCCCCCTCCCTGGTGCTGTGCTGGGAGCTGACAGGGGATGTGTGTGCTTGCAGGGAGCCGGCAGAAGAGGAGGTGCAGGACCCCAAGGCACGAGCCAAAGCCAACTGGCTGAGAGCCTTCAACAAGGTCTGCATGCAGCTGCAGGAGGTGAGGAGCCCCTGGCCACTGGCACGGCTCAGGGCTGAGGGCACAGCCCCTTTCCACACCTGGGCAGCTTCCAGGGACATCCACAGACTCGGTGGTGCCAACAGTGGTGCCCAGAACCCCCCTGGCACCAAGTGGGACGGCCCAGAGGGGCCAGGAGTGCTGAGGATCCCCCGTGTGTGCTGCATGCGTGTGCTGGTGCCACACCCCCGCCCTCTCCCCTCTGTTGAGTTGACAATATTTTGTTTTGTTTTTAGACTCCATCCTCCATCTTTTCTTTTTGTTTTGGCTCTGGATTCGCTCCCCGGGGTCTCGGTCCCCCTCCCCACCGCTTCTCTTTTCAGTTGTCCACCACCATGGCCCTTGCACCCGCGTCTCCCCTTCCTGCAGGGAAGGGGTGTAGCCTGCCTGCAGGTAAGCATGTCCACCTGGAACCCCCCAGCCACGTGTGTGCCTTCCCTGTGTGTGTGTGTGTGTGTGCTCAGGGATTGCCCATGAAGGAGGGGTAATGGTCTCTCTCTGCCCTTCTCCTCCAGAATAATCCCCTGTCTGCAGGGGTAGCTGGCACTGCTGGATGATCCCTGCATGCACACCCTCTTCCATATGCTCTGGCTTTTCCCTGCTCTTCTTTCCAACTGCTGTGGGTCCCTGAGGACCTGCTGAGCTTTTGTGATGCTTCTTCACTCCCCCAAGCCCTGAATTTTCACACAGTGTAGCCATGCCCCCTGCTTTGCCAGCCTCATCCCCTTTGCTGAGCTCACCCACTTGCTCACCCAGCTCAGCCTCCTGAAGAGGTTTATTCCCAGTGCTGGCTCTTTGCTGGGGAGAGCCCCCTTGGTTCTGGAGCACACCTTTCTCTGCCCACCCTGCTCAT
>VZSJ01005481.1:0-24300 GCA_013398405.1 Pheucticus melanocephalus | reverse complement strand
CCTTCTGTGCTCCCCCAGTGCTGTGAGCACTCACTGCCCTGGGGGGGCTGTCCCCATGCTGGAGGCTCTTGCTGTGCCCTCACTCTGTCCCTTGTTTTCCAGGCCCGTGGGGAAGGTGATGGAGAAAAATCCCTGTGGTTCAAAGGCGGGTGAGTATAAGGGGAAGCTGGGCACACTCTGTCCCCTGGGATCTCAGCCCCCCCTCCTCACTGGGATGTGATTAATGAGCTCAGCATCAGTGGGCTTGTGTGGGGAAGGGTTGCCAGGCTGTGGGCATTCAGGGAGGCCAGTCTTCTGGCGCTGAATTTTGGGGCTGGTCAGTGCTTTTGGAGCAGCCAGCAGATATGGCATTGCTCTGTGACCCCAAGAGCTGCTGCTGAGGGGGAAAGCAAGGAGGTGAGTTGAGATGGGGATGAGGAGGGGTGGCATCTCCTGCTTCCCCCATGGAGTGGTGTCATGAGGAATCCAGAGCCTCTCACCTGGATGGGCTGGAGGTCTCAGTCCTGTCTTGCCCTCGCAGACAGCCCTGCCATGGACCTGGGCAGAACCTGGTAGGTTGCCTGAGAACTCTCAGATCACTCCAGGGATTTCTTTCCAACAGGGCTGTGAAGTTCCATTCCTGCCTTGGGTTTCCTTGCAGCAAAACTTGAGGCTCACCTGCTCAGTGCTCCCCTTTGGGGTCCCAGAGGGAGCTCCAGCTCTCCGGCCTCACACTGCAAAGCCAAAGCTGACTAAGCCAAATGGGCAGTTTTTCTCCTAGGTTTCACTTCATGGTTAAGCTCCATGTGGGGAAAAATCACAGTTTTTTATCAAAATCCCTTTCCCCTTAGTTTTTAGTTCAGTGATCCCTACCCTGGCTGGGGTGGTGGTGGGGATGGGGATCCCATGGGTGGGTCCCTGGCCACATATTCACCAGTCATATTCACCAAGTCCTAGCTATTGAGGAGAAATCCTTTCCTGTGAGGGTGGTGAAGCCCTGGCACAGGTTGTTCAGAGCAGCTGGGACTGCCCCATCCCTGGAAGTACCAAGGCCAGGTTGGCAACCTGATCTAGTGGAAGGTGTCCCTGCCCTTAGCAGGGCATGGAACGAGATGGGCTTCAAGGTCCCTTCCAGCCCAAACCATTCCGTGGTTCTCTGGAGTGCTGAGTGACCGTGGGGCAACAGCAGGGGGCCCCTTCCTGCCTCAGTTTCCCCTTGCCCGCTGACTCTCCTCTCTCTTGCAGGCCTGGTGGCGGGCTGATCATTATAGACAGCATGCCGGACATTCGCAAGCGAAAACCCATCCCCCTAGTTAGCGATTTGGTGAGGTTCCTCCCGAGGCACGCCCCCACAGCTGCCAGCTTTGCTCCTGCTGCCCCACCGAACTGCGCCGCCCGTGCCCCGCTCCCCAGCTGCCTCTAACATGGCTTGTGTTCTCTGTTTTCTTTCCTGTGGCCTGGCTGGGCCTTCCCTGCGGCAGGGGGGCGGCTGTAAGGTTTCTGCGCTGCATTAACAGCATGCCCGACATTAAGCCTGGACGCAAATCTCTCCCTCTAGTCAGCGATCTGGTGAGCGCGGTGCGAGGGGTTAAAGAGACAGCGCCCTGGGGCTGCCGGCCAGCCCCTGCCCCCAGCCCTGCCAAAGGGGGGCGTCCCACACTGCCCGGGGGGCTCCTGGCCCTCCCTGCAGTGGGCAGCTGGGCTCTCCCTACCCGAGGGTGCTTCTCTTTAACGGAGCTCTGGTCCCTACCCCAAGCATCAGCCTAAGGTTTCCCAGGGCTGTATCTGGTTTCCCATTTTTTACTGTATCCCTGGTTGCTGTATCCCTGGTCCCTTTGTGTCCCAGTTGCCGTGCCAAGCTGTTCCTGCAGCTGGGACCACACTGGTGCTGGACAGACAGACCCCCGTACCAGGGGAGGGCTGGCAATGGCTTTCCCAAGTTGCCCAGACCCTGTGCTCCTGTCCCCACTGTCCCGTGTATGGGGCTGGAGACCCCCCTGGGGCCCCCCATGATGGGGTCCCCTCCAGTCCCTGGGCTCTACTGCACAGGGTCACTCTGCTGGTCCCCTCCCACTCCTGATGACAAGAGATGGCAATTTTGGAAACAAAGACACCTTTGTCCCCCAGAATTAGGTGCCCTTCCCCTCCTTCCCCCTCTCTTTACACCTTGTCATCTCCACTGTGTGCCCTCCCTGGGGTGCCACCCTCCTGTTCCCAACCTGTCTCCCCACATTCCCCCACCCCCTTGCTGTCCCCAACTTGGTGCCCCACCCCAGCCCTCTTGGGCAGCTGCTGATGCTTCTGCACTGTGCTGTGTTGGTGTTTTGGGGGTGGGGGGTGATGGGGTGGGCAGTGTGTGGGGTTTGGAGGTCTGCTGCCTTTCCCTGCTGGGATTTGCAGGCTGCAACCAGTGCTGTGGACACAGTGCCCCACCACAGACTGCTCAGTGCTGGATGAGGGGTGTTCCCCCAATTCCCACTGGTTCTGGCAGGGAAGGGGCTCCCCTGGGAAGTGTTTGCACTAATGGCTTTTTATTCCCCCCTCGCTGGCCCTGGCTGCCCACAGGCCATGGTAAGTGCCCCCCAGCCCATCTCCCCAGGAGTCTCAGACACGTGCTGGGAGGCTCTGCCCCACTGGAGCTGAACTGGGGATGTCATGGGCTGCTGCCCTGGTTCCAGTTGCACTGCACTGGGCTGTCCCCACTGCCCCCCATGCAGCCAGGACCCTTCCCTGTCTGGGATCGGGGTCTGTCCTGGGTGTTTCGCAGCCTCCGGGGGTGTAGGAGGGAGATCTCATGGTCTGCTGGATCTGGGAACTTTTTTCTTTCCCACAGTCCCTGGTCCAGTCCAGGAAAGCGGGAATCACATCCGCGCTGGCCTCGAGCACCTTGAACAATGAGGAGCTGGTAGGTGCTGGGGTGGGGTGGGCTGGGGATGGTGGGGAAGGGGAAACTGAGCCTGGGGGCTGGGCCAGCAGTGGAGATGCAGAGTCTGTGCCCCACAAGCATCCTCTGGTGATGCCTGAGCATCTGGGATGCTCGTGGCAGCACCTGGGGATAGAATCATGGGATCATTGGGGTTGGAAAGGACCTATAAGATCATCAAGTCTGACTGTGAACCCAGCACCACCACCATTAAATCAATGTCCCCAAGCGCATCCTCTGCCCTGCTTCAGCGTTTCTCCCCCTCTCTCCCCTGTCCCTGCACAGAAAAACCATGTTTACAAGAAGACCCTGCAAGCCTTAGTGTACCCCATCTCCTGCACAACGCCCCACAACTTTGAGGTGTGGACGGCCACCACCCCCACGTACTGCTACGAGTGTGAGGGGCTGCTGTGGGGCATTGCCCGCCAGGGCATGCGCTGCGCCGAGTGCGGCGTCAAGTGCCACGAGAAGTGCCAGGACCTGCTCAACGCTGACTGCCTGCAGAGTAAGGACCTGGGGCCCACAGCCTTGTCCCTTCTCACCTTCAGAGGGAGGAGGGAGCAGCCCCAGAGAGCTCTGCTCCTGACTTGGGCATGGGAGAAGCAGGGGGCAGAGCAGACTCATCCTGGGCAGGGGGTAGATCCCTCCAGGTCTGGATTAATTCATGCATGGAATCATAGAAGCGTGAAATTGTTAAGGCTGGAAAAGACCTTTAAGATTATTAGGTGCGACCATCAGCTCAGCACCCTTGTGGTCACCACTAAACAGTGTCCTCAAGTGCCACAGCCACATGTTTTTTGCACACTTCCAGGGGTGATTCCACCACTCCCTGGGCAGCCTGGCCCAGGGCTGGACAACACTTTGGGGGAAGAAGTTTCCTTTGATACCCAACATAAACCTTCCCTGGTGCAACTTGAGGCCATTTCCTCCTGTCCCTGTCCCCAAGCCCACCATGCCAACCTGTGAGATCTCTTGTCTCTCTCCTGGGCACCACCAGCCCCCCAGCCCATCTCACCCATGCCTGTCCTCTCCCAGGAGCAGCAGAGAAGAGCTCCAAGCATGGAGCAGAGGACCGGACCCAGAACATCATCATGGTGCTCAAGGACCGCATGAAGATCCGGGAGCGCAACAAACCAGAGATATTTGAGCTGATCCAGGAGGTGTTTGGGGTCAACAAGACCACACACACGCAGCAGATGAAGGCAGTCAAGCAGAGTGTCCTGGATGGCACTTCCAAATGGTCAGCCAAGATCAGCATCACAGGTAGGCAGGTTGTTAGCCTTGGGGACCATGGGAATGTCCCCATTGCCCAACCCCTCATTCTGCCAGGCAGCTTCAGCCCCTGGGGGGACACAGGTGCCTGTTTCGGGGATCTTCGTGTGGCCGTGGCACTGACTTCTCTCTGTCTGTTCTCTCTGCCATGCTGTGCTGTGCTGCAGTGGTCTGTGCCCAGGGCCTGCAAGCAAAGGATAAGACAGGTTCCAGTGACCCCTATGTCACTGTCCAGGTTGGAAAGACCAAAAAAAGGACTAAAACTATCTACGGCAATCTCAACCCAGTCTGGGAGGAGAATTTCCATTTGTAAGTTCACCCCCGGTCTTGCCGTTCCCCTCCCTGACCACCCTGGTTGTGCCAGGCTGTGCTGGCTCTTGCCATGTCCCAGTAGGGTGGGGAGAGCCAGCTGGGCCTCATCCTGCCCCCATTGAGGTGCTGGGGTCCCTTGGGGTTCTGTTTTATGCCATGAAGGTGTGACTCCAGGGGCTGATCCAGGCTGTGCTGGGGCTGCCTGGGTATGGCACAGAACTCGCTGGGAGAGGATTGGTGCCCCCACATCTGCTCTCTTCCCCAGTTCTGCTTTGTGCTAGTCCCTTTTGTTTAGGGAAGCACTGATGGAGAGTAGCTGGAAAAGTTTCACTGCTCATGCTGGAGCCTTTGTCACCTCTCCAGTGAGTGCCACAACTCCTCTGACCGCATCAAGGTCCGTGTGTGGGACGAGGATGATGACATCAAGTCCCGCGTCAAGCAGCGTTTCAAGAGGGAATCCGACGACTTCCTGGGCCAGACCATCATCGAGGTCCGGACCCTGAGCGGGGAGATGGACGTCTGGTACAACCTCGGTGAGCAGCACAGCCTGGGACCCTGGCCCTGGGCTCAGGGGTGCCACATCCTGCTCAGACTGGGACCCCCTGCCCTGGACTCCAAGGGGGAAGTGCTGCCAGCCATAGGCTGAAGGTTATTGCAGCAGGCTTTGCTCTTAGAAATATTTAATATCAAAATCCATCAGGATAAAGTGTTCTCCCAGAGTCATTTTCAGAACCCTTTACCCAGGATGTTCTAGAACACCAGCTTCCTGCAGAAGGGAAACTGAGGCACAGAAAGGCCATGTCTCTAGCGGCTGGAAATGTGGCCAAATCACACCCCAGAATGGCTGCACACCGTGCTGGGTGTCCCCTCAGCCCTGGCCCTCTGCCAGAGCACTGTGCCCCTCTTTGGGGCTGGCAGTGAGCAGGGTTGCCCCAGGGAAGCCTCACACCTTGTCCCCCTCTGTGCACCCACAGACAAGCGAACAGACAAGTCAGCAGTGTCAGGAGCCATCCGGCTGCACATCAGCGTGGAGATCAAGGGTGAGGAGAAGGTGGCTCCCTACCACGTTCAGTACACCTGCCTGCATGAGGTGAGCAGCCCAGACAGGCACAGGGGGCACGGTCCCCTCCCCAGCAGTGCCACCCTGCCACCACCTGCCCTGGGGAACTGACAGGACCCATTTGTACCTCCAGAACCTGTTCCACTTTGTGACGGATTTGCAAAACAACGGGGTGGTGAAGATCCCCGACGCCAAGGGGGACGATGCGTGGAAGGTTTACTTTGATGAGACAGCACAGGAGATCGTGGATGAGTTTGCCATGCGCTATGGGGTGGAGTCCATCTACCAGGCCATGACGTGAGTCCTGTGTCCCCATCTGGTTCAGAGGGGCTGCACACATCCCTCAGGTGGAGGGTTACTGTCCCCATCTTCCTCTCCTGCTGCCATCAGCACTCACCTCCCTGCCTTGAGTGCAGACTGGCCCCAAACCTGTGTACCCATCCTTTGCCTTCCCAACACACTCTGGCACAGCCTCATCTCAAGTCCTGTGTCCAGTTTGGGCTCCACAAGGTCAGAAGGATCCAAAGCTGTTGGAGAGTGCCCAAGGGAGGGACATGGAGCTGGGGAAGGGGCTGAGGAGCAGCTGAGGGCACTTGGCTGGTTCAGCTGCAGCACAGGAGACTGAGGGGAGGCTCCTCGGGGGCTGCAACTCCTGCCCAGGGCAGGCCCAGGGCCAGGGGCTGAGCTCTGCTCTGGGACAGGCACAGGAGCCCAGCAAGGGCTGCAGCTGTGCCAGGCCTTGGCATGGAGCTCAGGGCAAGGTTCTTCCCCCCGAGGCTGCTGGGCACTGCCCAGGCTCCCCAGGGAATGGTGCCAAGGCTGCCAGAGCTCCAGGAGCTCCCAGGGCTGCTCAGGGTGGGGTGGCTGTAGAGGGACAGGGGCTGCGCTGATGATCCCTGTGGGTCCCTTCCAATTTGGGATGCTCTGGGATTCAATGACTTATGCACCCCAAACCCTGCATCCCCTCCCATGACCACCTCTCTCCGTAGGCATTTTGCCTGCCTCTCCTCCAAGTACATGTGCCCCGGGGTGCCGGCGGTGATGAGCACCCTGCTAGCCAACATCAACGCCTACTATGCTCACACCACGGCCTCCAGCAATGCCAACGCCTCCGACCGCTTTGCCGCCTCCAATTTCGGGGTAAGTCCCATGGTACGTAAACGCTCTTTTCTTCTTCTCTCCTTTCTTTGGGAGGGGGTGGGGGGCTCAGGAAGCAAAACGAGCTGTGCAAAACACCCCGCTCCAAACTGCAGCCAGGCAGCAGTGGAGTCAGCCCCTGCTTGCCCCGAAAGTCATCCTGCTCCTGTACTTCAGGAAGGAAAAGAGCCACCACCTTCCCAGCAGGAGGGGCTGAATTTGCTCCCCTATTTATTATGGGAGCCTGAGCAAACTGGGTGGCAGCATGCCAAGACAGGGGGCCACCTTGGTGGCAAAATCAGAAGCATGTGGCCATGACCCACCCCTGCACTTCCTGGGGTGTCTTGCACAGCCTCGTGTGCTTTGGGGGACACCAGCCCGCTGCAAACTCAGCCGGTTGTGCCAGCACCACTGGGTGCCAAGTGGGGCGAGTTTGTGGCAGGGCTGGGTGCCCCTCGGGGACGTGGGCAGGAGGGGCTGAGCCCTCACCTGGGCTCCCCCAGTGCCATCCCAGAAGCAGGAAATGGTCGCTCTGGGTGTGCATGGGGTGAGGCAGGGTCAGTGCCCAGCCCCGGGTGCAGCAAGGTGCTGGGTAGCCAGGGACACAGCCAGGGCCGAGCACAGCTCCGGATCACGCAGCTTTGGCTCCCTCGCCGCTCCTGGTGCAGGGGGGAGTGAGCTGTGCCTCCGGATCACGCAGCAGGAGGAAACCAAAAACCAGCCTTTTCTCTAACATGGAGGATTTTAAAAACTTGTCTCTTTCTCTTTTTTAGAGAGCCTAAGGTTGGGTCCTAAAGTGCCTGGCCGTGTCGCTTTAGCCCTGAGTAGCCGCCGTGTCCAGTGTTAGAGTGCTGCAGCTGCTCCTGGGGTGTTGGGGACGCACGGCCCGGCCCAGGCCCGGCTGGGCCACCCCCGCCAGCGCCGGAGGTTTGGGGTGCCAGCACAGGCTGTGGCCATGGCCAAGCCGTGGACTCACTGCCCCTCCCGCCCCTGTGCTCTTGTCCAGGACTCAGATCCTGCTCCGGACTCTCCAGAGCCCTGCGGGTCAGCCCTGACCTGTACAGCCAGTGCTGAGGGGGGAGCCCAGGACTCTCATGGCAGGCTGTCCAAAGCCTCTCCACCAGCAGGAATGCAAAGGGAAATGTTCCCCAACAACGTTTTGGGGCCAATATTGGGAAGAAATTCTTCCCTGTGAGGGAGTGAGGACTGAGGTTGACCTGAGAGCAGCTGTGGCTGTCTCATCCCTGGAAATGTTCAAGACTAGATTGGACAGGGCTTGGAGCAACCTGGGATAGTGAAAGGTGTCCTTGCCCATGGCAGGGAGTGGAACAAGGTGGTCCTTAAGGTCCCTTCCAACCCAAACCAGTCTGGAACTCTATGATGAGTTGCTTTGCCATCAGCTGTGACCTCTGCTCCAATCCACAACCTGAGATGGGATTTGCATCCTTCTGCCCTGTGCTCCCTGGGTGGGAGCTAGGCTGAGCTGAACTACAGCCCCTCAGCGCCAGTGGAGACCCCCACATGGGATGTTCCCTGCCCATGTCCCTTGATGCAGCCCAGTTGGGTGAGTGAGGAGTCATGGAAATGTCCAATTCCTGGGGCCACCCTCAAGATGGACAACCACTGCACATCCTTTCCCTGCCCTTTTTCCTGAGCTCTTGGAAAGCCCCAGTCGAGGGGCTGCAGATCCTGCAGCCCCTCTCCCAACTCTTGTCCTGAGCCCAGGCTCAGAGGTGTTCAGTGGGCAAGGCAGACAGAGCAGCCTGTCAGCCTCCCAGCAATGACAGGGAACTTGTGGTGTCACCTCTCCATCCTGAACTGCACCTGGCATGGCCACATGTGCCCCAGGAGCTGCTGAGGGCTTTGAGTGAGCCCCAGCCACCAGCAAGGAGATGCTCTTCTCTGCAGGCATGTCCTGCCCATTCAGGGCTCAGAAAGAAGGCGAAAGGAAAGGAAAGGAAAGGAAAGGAAAGGAAAGGAAAGGAAAGGAAAGGCAGCAGGAAGGAAGGAAAGAGAGGGATGAGGGAGGGCTGAGCTGAGAGCAGAGAGAGACAAGGGTGGAGGGTCAGTCCCTGCCTCCTTTCCCCTGCTCACCTGCCCCCGGGGTGTTTCTCCACAGAAAGATCGCTTTGTCAAGCTCCTGGACCAGCTGCACAACTCCCTGCGCATCGACCTCTCCATGTACCGGGTAAGGTGCCTGCCCTGCCTCAGTGTCCCCACCTGAAGCAGCAGGTGGCTGCTCCCTCACCCTCACTTGTGAATTTTGAGGGCAGCTCCCCTCTTTCCTTTCCAGAACAACTTCCCTGCCAGCAGCCCCGAACGGCTGCAGGACCTGAAGTCCACAGTGGATTTGCTGACCAGCATCACCTTCTTTCGGATGAAGGTACTGCTGGGGCCCTGCTCACCCTGTCTCTCGGGGGATCTGGCTCCCTTTGGCCCTGGTTCTCTGCGGGTTGGGGTGGCTCTGGCCTGTGGTGCTCCTGGGTGGGGTCTGGGGGTGCTCCAAACACCACGCCCACTCTGCACACCAGGTCCAGGAGCTGCAGAGCCCCCCACGAGCCAGCCAGGTGGTGAAGGACTGTGTGAAGGCCTGTCTCAACTCCACCTACGAGTACATCTTCAACAACTGCCATGAGCTCTACAGCCGCGAGTACCAGACAGACCCGGTGCGTGGGCAGGGGGATGCTGGGCACTGACCTCCCCATCCCATGCCCTTCTCCTTTTCCTCATGCTCCTGCTCCCTCTCCAGAGTGCTCAGTCCTGTGCAGACTGATGCCCAGGCCTTGGAGTTTGAGCTGTGGGGTTGAGATCAGGGCAGACAAGAGGGGGTTGCATGGGGCCTCCAGGGTATTCCCTCCTGCTCCCTTGTTAGCCCTGACACTAAGTTGAGCCCTGCACTGGGGTGACCAAATTTTCCACTGTGTCCCTGTCCCTCCAGACTAAGAAAGGTGAGGTGCCCCCCGAGGAGCAGGGCCCCAGCATCAAAAACCTGGATTTCTGGTCAAAGCTCATCACCCTGATTGTCTCCATTATTGAGGAAGACAAGAACTCCTACACACCCTGCCTGAACCAGTGAGTAGGTGCTGGGGAAGGGGACACTGCTGTGCCCACCGAGGGTGCCCACGTGGAGGCAGTAGGATCTTGAGGCCTTTGGAAGTGGTTATAACATCCATTCTACAGATGGGAAAGCTGAGGCTGCTGGGAGGTGGGTGAGGGATGTCTGTCCACATGGAGGGCTCATTCACCCTGTGTTCATGGCCTCGAGCTGTGCTGGGGAGGTTCAGGTCGAACATCAGGAAGAATTCATGGAAAGGGTGGTCAGGCATTGGCTGGGGCTGCCCAGGGAAGTTTGGAATCCCTACCCCTGGAGGTGTCCAAGGAAGGCCTGGACCTGGCACTCAGTGCTTTGGGCTGGGTGGCAAGGAGGGGATCATTCACAGGTTGGACTCGATGACCTTGGAGGTCTTTTCCACCCTAAACAATTCTGTGGTTCACACTCTCCCCTCGCCCCAGGTTCCCCCAGGAACTGAACGTGGGGAAGATCAGCGCTGAGGTGATGTGGAACCTCTTTGCTCAGGACATGAAGTACGCCATGGAGGGTGAGTCCCACCTGCCACCCTGAGCCAGGGAGGGGGGACCAGGCAGGAGCTGTCCTCAGCTCACACCTCCCCTGTTCCCTGGGCAAACCCATTTCCTCTCCTCGTCAACACCATGCACAGCTTACCCCCTCCCAGAAGCACTTCCACCTTTTTACCCTGGAGCTGCCCCTGGGGAGCCACAGCCCCCGATGTGGGACTCAGAGTGAGCCCCAGGCCCTTTCCCCGTGCAGAGCACGAGAAGCACCGCCTGTGCAAGAGCGCAGACTACATGAACCTGCACTTCAAGGTGAAGTGGCTGTACAACGAGTACGTCACCGAGCTGCCCTCCTTCAAGAGCCGCGTGCCCGAGTACCCCGCGTGAGTGCAGCCCTGGGCTGGGCACGGGACTGCCACCACCAGGGCTGGGTCTCTCCCCTCACCGTGGGTGGGTCTCTCTTGCAGCTGGTTCGAGCCCTTTGTCATCCAGTGGCTGGATGAGAATGAAGAGGTGTCACGGGATTTCCTGCATGGAGCACTGGAGCGGGACAAGAAGGATGGGGTATGAGCAGGACTAGGGGAGCAGTCTCACAGGAGAGGGGCTCGTCCCTTGATGCCCAGTATGTCCTGACTGGGGCCAAAATCTCCCCCTCACATCCTGCTGACACCTTGTCTCACTCCTACAGTTCCAGCAGACCTCGGAGCACGCGCTCTTCTCCTGCTCCGTGGTGGACGTTTTCTCCCAGCTCAACCAGAGCTTTGAGATCATCAAGAAGCTGGAGTGCCCCGACCCCCAGATTGTGGGGCACTACATGCGACGCTTTGCCAAGGTGGGCACCACCCCTGGGACCCCAGTGCCAGCCCTGCCTGGGGCTCCTGGGCTCCCTGTGCCCTCTCCATCCAGCTGTGGACAGGCAATATGCTACCAACACACCCTGGAACACTCCCAGCTCTGCTAGCACAGGATATTAGTTAATTAATTTTGAGATAATTGATGAGTTATTTGCTTAATTAATATAGATTAATTAAAACTGGCTTGCTGCAATATAGGAGGGAGTTGCATGCAGGCTTGGTGGCTGTTGCCTTTGCAGCTGTGCTGGAGCAGCCCATGGAGACCAGTTGTGCTGGATCTGGTTTTCAGTGGCTGTGCCCTTGTGGCTCCTGGTGCATGAACATGAGCCAGGTGTGCCCAGGTGGGCAAGGAGGCCAATGGCACCTGGGCTGTGCTAGCAATGGTGTGGCCAGTAGGACCAGGGCAGTGACTGCCCCCCTGTGCTGGGCACTGCTGAGGCCCCACCTCAAATCCTGGGGTCAGTTTGGGGCCTCTTGTGACAAGAAGGACATTGAGGGGCTGGAGCGTGTCCAGAGAAGTGAAGAGAGCTGGGGAAGGGTCTGGAGCACCAGGAGAGGCTGAGGGAGCTGGAGGGGCTCAGCCTGGAGAAAAGGAGGCTCAGGAGGAACCTGGTGGCTCTGCACAACTCCTGACAGGAGGGCACAGCCCAGGGGTTGGGCTCTGCTCCCAGGGAACAAGGACAGGAGGAGAGGAAATGGCTGCAAGTTGTGCCAGGGGAGATTTGGGTTGGATGTTGGTGAAATTTCCTCACTGAAAGGTTTGTCCAGCCCTGGCACAGGCTGCCCAGGGCAGCAGTGAAGTCCCCATCCCTGGAAGTGTTTAAAAAACATGTGAATGTGGCACTTGAGGATATGGTTTAGTGGTGAACATGGTGGTGGTGCTGAGGTGATGGTTGGACTTGAATTTATAGAGCTTTTCCAACCTTAATAATTCCATGCTTCTGTGATCCATGAAGCCAGAGGGTCTGGGGCTCCCCATATGCATCCAGATATGAGGTTGTTTCACTGCTGCTGGATTCATGTTTCCTTCTCTCCCTCCTTACCTTTCTTGCTGCTGACTGGGTGTCTTTGTTGGTGCCCTGTTTGGCTGCAGACCATCAGCAATGTGCTGCTCCAGTATGCTGAGATCATCTCCAAGGATTTTGCCTCCTACTGCTCCAAGGAGAAGGAGAAAGTGGTGATGTATCTCCCTTTTGCTGTCCCCACATGTCACCTCAACCCCAGGGTGGGTCAGTCCCTTCCTGATGGCAGTTCCTGACACACTGCCAGGGTGGCTTCCGTGCCATCCCTGTCCTCATGTCCCCCACTGCAAGATGGGAGGGTCCTGGGCTGTGGGCAGCTGTCCCAGCCATATTTATTGGTGCTGACGCCCCTCTCCATTCCATCCCTCCAGCCCTGCATCCTGATGAACAACATCCAGCAGCTCCGTGTCCAGCTTGAGAAGATGTTTGAAGCCATGGGTGGGAAGGATGTGAGTATGGGGTGGTGCCAGGAGGGAGCCCTGTGGGGGGGTTGGATCATTCCCTTCTCCCCCGAGGTAGCCCCATGTCCAGTTCCCCAGTGGTGGGAGCAGACCCCTTCTCACTCCTGTGTGGGGTCACACTGTCCTGCCCCATGGCACCCTGCTCTCCCACCATATCAGGCTGGGAAGGGCTTCACCCTGTCCAGGGATGCATTTGGGATGCAGAAACTTCCCTGAGGGCTGATTCAGGAGCCCTGTCAGCTTCAACAACCTCTTCGTCCTGCAGCTGGACACAGAAGCCAGTGATATCCTCAAGGAACTGCAGGTGAAACTTAACAACGTCCTGGATGACCTGAGCCGAGTCTTTGCCACCAGGTACAGCTGGGTGGGAGGGCAGGGGCAGTGGGCAAAGGAGAGCCCTGGGGGTCCAGAAGCTGTGTCCAGGGGCTCTGGGGGGGATATGCTGAGCTGCCTGCGTGTTGTGGTCCCCAGTTTCCAGCCACACATCGAGGAGTGTGTGAAGCAGATGGGTGACATCCTGAGCCAGGTGAAGGGCACCGGTAACGTCCCCGCCAGCACCTGCAGCAGCGTGGCGCAGGACGCCGACAACGTCCTGCAGCCCATCATGGACCTGCTGGACAGCAAGTGAGTGTGGGGGCAGCTGGAACCCCCACCCTGCCCCTCCTGGCCTCGCCAGGCAGTGTTGGGGGGGACCTGCAGAGTCGGGGTGACACGGGAGGGGTGACACGGGGATCTCCTCCCGCAGCCTGACGCTCTTTGCCAAGATCTGCGAGAAGACAGTGCTGAAGCGGGTGCTGAAGGAGCTCTGGAAGCTGGTGATGAACACCATGGAGAAGACCATTGTCCTACCCCCGCTCACAGACCAGACGGTGAGTGATGGGCAGAGGGACCAGGGACCCTGAGGCACAGGTGACTGACTGGGGCCAGTGTGGGACATGGCTGGCCAGGTGCCCTCATGGCATGTGTGAGGGTGGGGACTTCACTGATGTCCCCAAACCCATGTCCAGCTCCTGGCCAGGGAAAGGATGGAAGAGAGATAGGCCATCCTTGCTCCAGAACCTTCTTGGCTGGCTTTGGCAAAGGACCTTCCTGCCACCTCCATTGTGGCATCAAGAGAGGACACTGGCTCTTTCTTATCCATCCTTCCCCCAGAGCTGGGACAGCATCCCATGCCACACTGATCCACACTGGCTGTGGGTGTGCTCCCTGTGCCAGGAGGTGAATCCAGGGGCTCCTGGAGTGTGGGGAGACGCTGCCTGTTTGCCTTGCTGAGGGGCTGGGGGTTTCATGAGGGTAGGGGGACATACTCCCCAGCAGGGCTGAGCTGTTCCTTGCTCCTGGGGTGTTCAGGAAAGCAGAGCAAACCCAGGGAATGGTCCCTCTCTGAGGCTCCATATCACATTGCTGTTGTCTGCTCCCCCTGCACCTGAAGCTTCCTGAGGTGGTTCCTTTGAAGTCAGGCAGGAAAGGGTGACACTGAGGGCTCTCAACCAACCACACACCTGTCACTCTTTGGTGGCTTTTGTCACCGTTACAAAGCTGGGCTCAGGCTCCTCCTTGGAGTTCCTGGAGCTGTCAGCCTTTATGTCACCTTTCTGGGTCTGTGGAGCTCCTGTGCTGTGTCTGTGAGGGACAGCACAGTGGTGACATGTCAGCCCTCAGTGGTGCCACCGCACTGTCACCGTGTCACAGCCCTGAGCCTGGCTCAGGTCGGCCCCACATCACTTCTGACTGGGCTCACACACCCTTGGCCAAAGGTGGCCAAATCTCGTAGGGATGCTGATGCCACTGAGTCCCAGTCCCCATTCCCGACCCCATCCCAGTCCCCATCCCAGTCCCCATCCCCATCCCAGTCCCCATCCCCGTCCCCATCCCCGTCCCCATCCCCGTCCCCATCCCAGTTTCTTTCCAGCCGGGCTGTGCAGACAGTGGGATCTGTGCCAGGGCAGAGGAGGGGGCAGGGACATGTGGCTGTGTTGGGTGATTTTCCTGAGGGCACACAGTCCCTGCAGAAAGCTGTGCTGGGACTGGTTCCTCAGGCAGGGGACATCCTGCCCAGGTGTCCCTGGTGCCAGCCCACAGGGTGGCCGGACAGGTGGTGGTTTGGGGGTCCATGTCAGAGCCAAGTGTGGACTGGGGTCCCTGGAACTGAGCCCCCCTGGGGCAAGGCTCGCCCCCAGAGTCAGGAGGGGCTGGGCAGGTGAGGCTGGGGCTCCTCGGGGGCTGTGGAGGCCTGAGGAGCAGTGGCAGGGCAGTGACACTCAGTGCTGTGGCCCTGCCGGGGGTGGGGGGCAGCAGGGCTGGCGCTGGGGAGGATGAGGAGGCGGGGGCCGGCACTCACGTCACGGTTGTTCTCTCCAATTGCTCCTCTCGCCTCTCAATGGCAGATGATTGTAAGTACGGCAGCTCCCTGTCTGTCTGTCTGTCTGTCCGCTCTGTGTCGGTCCTGGCCTCGCCGGTTCTTGTCTTGTGTGGCTGCCCGTGCCCTGCCCACACCCTCCTTCGGCTCCTGGTCCGGCTCCTGGTCCCCGCCCCTGCCTGGCCCTGGCTCCTGGCCGGCACATGCCAGCCCCTCTGGGATGGGGTGGGTGGAGAGGCCTTGGGCAGGTTGGCGGTGCCGGGATGTGGGGAGGGACAAGGGGGAGTGATGGGGTGGGAGGGGCCGGCGATGGCAGTGCCATCAGTGCCAATGTCATCGGGGACTGCCACACCCGGGCTCCGTGCTGAGGGGAGCAATACCGCGGGAGGCACGAGCCTGCAATCCGCGCTGCTCGTCCTTCCCCTGTGCCTCAGTTTCCCCTCGAGGCCCTGGCTGGGTCTGGCTGTGGGGGGGGGGGGGGGGGTGAGGGCAGAGGTTTTCCCAGCCAGGAGGAGGAGGAGGAGGAGGAGGAGGAGGAGTCTCTCGGGGACGGGCGGTCCCTGGCCCGGCGCTCGGTGTTGGGGCAGGCTGCTGGCACGAGTCGTGAGGCTCCTCCTGGTCGGGGTGTGACCCTGGGAACCCGGACTGCTGGTTCCCTTCTCGGCATCGCTGCTGGGTCCTTGCATGGCTTTGACTGAGCAGTTTCCTTCTGTCCTCTTCTGACCAGTCTGTGGCTGTGGATTTATGCCCCTGGGGGCAAGGGAAGGGCAATTCCCCCCCCAGTCCTGTCTCCACCCCTGTTGTGCCCCAGGCACCGGTGCAGGAAGAGCAGTGGGAGCCAGCTGCTGGGTGCTGGTGCCAATCCCTGCAGGGACAAACACCCCTCTGCTGTCCTCCAACACCTTTTGTGTCCAACAGCAGCGTTTGGGAAAGCCTTGGGGGCAGCCTGGGGCTGAGTGTCCCCTCAGATCTCATGGGGACCTTGTAGGAGCCCCATGTCCCAGCTTTGCTGAGGCTCTGCGCAACAGAGCAGTGTCAGCTCTGTGTGGTACAGGCTCCTCTTGTTCACCCATCCCCCTGTGCCAGGCCCAGAACCCCTCCTGGCAGCCCTATTTGGCTGTTCCTGTGCTGCTTGTTCCTTCTGAGGCTTCCCAGCCAGCTGACTCTGTGCTCCCCTCTCCTGACCCCAACAGTTCCTCATCCCCCTCATGGCACTGTGGCTCATTTCACACAGTTCTCTTGCCTGGGCCAGTTTGGGGCTGGCACTGGGTCATTGAGGGGCTGACACTGGGCCAGTGTGGTACTGAAACTGGGCCAGTGTGGTACTGAAACTGGGCCAGTGTGGGACTGAAACTGGGTCGGTGTGGGGCTGGCACTGGGCCCAGCCCTGCACACACCAGAGCTCTGCGTGCCAAAGGCAAATCCCAGCTACTCCCTCCCTGCTCCCTCCCCAGTGCTGGGAGCACCTGGCAGAGCTGAAGCAGGATGTGCGGGGGCACCAGAGCCTGCCCACACACAGCTGGATCCTGTATCCCAGCAAGGATCATCCCTCACGGATTCAGCCTCCCTGCATCCCAGCAAGGATCATCCTCATAGATTCAGCATCCCTGCATCCCAGCAGTGTCCCAGGGTGAGGACAAGTTCTCCAGCAGTGCAACATCCTGCTTTCCAGTGGGGATCCAGCACCCTGATGACACCAAGCCCTCACTGAGTATCCCGGTGGGGACCAGTCCCCACTGGCTGTCCTTCAGGAGCTCGTCATGTCTCTGCCACCTGTGCCCCTGTGTCCTGTCCCATGCTGTCCCCCCACCCCACACTCAACCTCTGACATTGCTTCTACAGGGCACGCTCTTGAGAAAACATGGCAAGGGGACAGAGAAGGTAAATAGCTGTGGGCTCCGTGTGTGTCACACCCCGGGGCCACACTCGTGGTCTCACACCCGCCTGCTCTGCAGGTCCAGGCTTGTCCGTGCTTCCTCTGTCGTGCTGTCTGGATGTGCTGTTGCCTGCGTGGTGTTGTGGTGAGGTGTGCTGTGCTGTGTGCTGGGGACAGCCCCAGTTCTGTGTGTCCCTGGGGTAGGGAGTGGGGGCTCTGTGGTGTTTGGTCCCCGTGGGGCAGATGTGGGGTGTCACCCATCCCCGTGGGGAACACTGCCCCACAGCCCTCAGCTGCCTGGTGGGACAGCAAGGGGTGAGACCCCGTGCATGGGAGACCCTCCACACACCCCCACCCCACTGTGGGGGGCTCAGGAAGAGGGAACCCCCCCATGCTGGGCCCTGCGGCTGCTGGGATCCCCTGGATCTCTGAGCCTGCTCCCCCTTCCTTGCTGAGCCCCAGCCCTGCTCCAAGGGCTTTCTCCAGCACATGGGCTCTTGCCCTGCCTGGGGGCTCCTCACCCCAGGGTGGGGCCCAGCAGTGACCCCAGCCTGCTCCCCAGATCCTGGTTCTTGGGAAGAGCCATGCCAGCATCCATCTGGGCAATGCCTGCGGCTCCCCCTCCTCTCCTGGGGGACACTGGCCCCTGCCCAGTTTGCTGAGTGTGCTGGGGGAGCTGATTCGCTCTGGTCTCCCAGCCCCAAATGGGGTGGGGAGCAAACCTCAGAAGAGACCTGACACACTCATCTCAGCTCCACCATCACAGGCAGGGGCTGAGCCTTTGCAGCCGTGACCTGGTGCCCATCCAGTGGCACCAGCAGAGAGCTGGGAGAGCCAGAGGAGAGCAAAGGGCCAGAGCCCTCCTGGCCAGGGGATGGGGGGGCCTGGAGCCGTGGCTGAATGCTGCTGGGGCCACCAGTAACTGTCCCTTGCTGTTCTCTTCCAGAGCAGGGTGAAGCTGCCCAGTCACACTGAAGTAAGGACATGGCTCTTCTGCTCCCCACTTGCACTGCTCTTCCCCTTCCCTCCCTGCTGTCCCTTGTCCCTTGTGCTCTGGGTTGGGGACTCCCAGCTCAGTACAGTGTCCTGTGCTCTGTTTTGGGGACAGCAGTGTCCCCTGCTCCCAGCCTGTCCACTGACTGGGGGCCATGGGAACAGTGAGGGTGGAATTAATGGAACAGGACTGGGTGGGCAGAAGGGTGGGAACAAGGGGTTAATGGGGGCATATCAAATGTGGGCATGGAGGGGGCAGACCCCTGTAGAAGGTACTGGTTAATGGGAGAGGTGCTGCGGTTCCTGTGTTGGGAGGGACTGGAACTACTGGTGCGGGGAGAGGGAAGGTAGTGGGGGTCTCTGGGCCCCAGTTTACCCATTGCATTTGCACACTGGAGGAGCTGAGGAGGAGAGCTCATGCTCAGCCCAGTCAGAGGTGCCAGCCCAGGGCAGTGAGCAGGATCTGCCCATCCAGGGGGCTGCTGTGCCACGGAATGGCCCCATGGCCCCTGCCATGGTTGGGGCACAGGTCAGGCAGAGTCTCCCACCTGGGAGAAGGGGCTGGGAGCCTCCCTGGGAGTGCTGGGGCTGGGCAGGGCTCTGTGTGGCCGGGGGCTGTTCGGTGGCTGTGGGGTCATGGCCATGTCCCCCCGTGCCCGCTGTCCCTCGCTCCCCCGCTCTGCTCCCACCGTGCCCGAGTGGTCCCTGCTGTGCCAGGCCCTGCTGGGTGCAGGAGCAGGTGCTTGGAGCACAGGAAGCAGGATGGGACTCCTGGGCCGAGCTGCTTGTGCTGAGCAGAGCCAAGGGTGGCGCCAGGGTGGCATCCTGCCCTGGGGTCCCCAAGCCTGCAGCCTCACACTGTGCTGAGAACCTGGGGCTGCCAGCCTGGTACCTGTGCCACCTTCCTGGCTGCTGTCCCCTGGAGCCTGGAGGAACCCCTGGATCTGCAGGAAGCTTCTGGCATGATGTGCCCAGCCTGGCCATGCCACCCTCAGCGCGGCTGCTCACCGGGGCTGTCCCTGTTTCTTTGCTCTCTGCAGGGCACACAGATGATTTTCAACGCGGCCAAGGAGCTGGGGCAGCTTTCCAAGCTGAAGGTGAGGGCTGGGGGGCTGTGCTGGGGGGCACTGAGCTGAAGGTGAGGGCTGGGCTGGGGGGCACTCAGCTGAAGGTGAGGGCTGGGAGTGCTGGGGTGCTCTCTGTTCCAGGGTGAGTGCCAGTGCCATTGCTGCCAGGACCCCACCACTGCCCCCTTCCTGGCTGGACTGGGCTGGGCTGGGGGCAGCAGGGTCCTGGTGCTGTGCTGAGAGCAGGATCTGTGTCCCCCAGGACCACATGGTGCGTGAGGAAGCCAAGAGCCTGACCCCGAAGCAGTGTGCCGTGGTGGAGCTGGCGCTGGACACCATCAAGGTGAGGGCACTCTGGGGCATTTGGGGTGCCCCCGGGGCTCTGAGCCTGAGGCCAGGCACAGGGACAACCAGGGGGACCCTCACAGAAGTGCTGAGCATCCTGAGGCCTTTCCTCCTCCAGCAATACTTCCATGCTGGCGGCGTGGGGCTGAAGAAAACGTTCCTGGAGAAGAGCCCTGACCTGCAGTCGCTGCGCTACGCCCTGTCCCTCTACACCCAGGCCACAGATCTGCTCATCAAAACCTTCGTGCAGACCCAGTCATCACAGGGTAGGGCACGCTGCCCTCGTCCTCCCCAGGCTGCCCCGTGGCCAGCACCCACCTTGGCTCTGTCCCGGTGGGCTGGGGGTCCCAGCCAGGCTCATGGTGGGGAAGAGAGGGTGGGGAAGGAAAGGGCTTTTTCCTCCCGTGCCTTGCAGGTGAAGAGGGGCCGTGGTGCCCAGCAGCAGCAGCCTGGCACTCCCCACTTCCCCACCAGCAAGAACAGTGGGTCCCCAGTGCCAGGGCATTGCTAGACTGGCATGGAAATGGGGCCTGTGGGTGGGGGGAAGGTCACCCTCTGGCCAGATGTCACAGTGTTTGTCCCCTCTGGATGGCCCCAGGCACCCAGCACAGACCAGTCACAGGGTCCATGGGGTCTGTATGCTGTGCCAGGGCCTGTCCTGGGCGTGCTGGGTGCCCAAGCCCCTGAGCTGGGCTCAGGTGTGCTGGGGTGCAGTTCAGGATGCTGGGCACCTTCCAGGGCAGGATCAGCCCTCAGCTCTAAATGCTGCCCTTGATTCTGTCCCTTGGCTGCTGGAGGAGGGCCCTGAGATGCTCGGTGGTGGTCACGGCCACCGCAGGGTGCCCCAGCCGGGCTTGTCTGCGTCCTGGGGAGTGGGACGTGCGTTTGCTGTCCGTGAGTCTCCTGCAAGGGACGTCTGTCCTGTCTGTGCCTCCTGTGCCAGCCATGTCGGGGGCGTGGGGTTGGATGTGGGGGTGCCAGCACCCCTGGGTGTACCCTGTCCCCAGGAGCCCACACTCGGAGCTGGGGGTGCCTGGCACTCCTGTGTCGCTGCAGTGTTGTCCGGGTGCTTGGCCGTCAGTCTGTCTGCGAGATCTGATCTCTCTTTCTCTTTGTTTCCCCCCCTCCCTCACTGTTCCTGTTCCCCACACATGTCATCTCCTTCCTCCTCTCTTCCTCATCTCCTCTCCTTCATCTCTTCCCTCCTCCCTTCTTTTTCATTTCCTCCCTCTTCTCTTCGTTGTCATCTCCTTCCTCCTTCATCTCCTTCCTCCTCTCTTTGTGTACTCTGTGCCGTGTCTCTGTCTCTTTCTCTCTCCTTCCCACTAGTTCATGGTGGGAAAGGGATTAGGTTTACCCTTAGTGAAGAGGTTTATCCTGAGAAGGGTACGTGTGCTACGCCCGCCCCTGCCCCTCCTGCCGCCGGCCTGGGCTAGTGACAGTCCCAGCACGGGGCTGGGCTGGCCTGGGGACCCCAGAATGGGCAAACTGCCCCTCCCAGGGCTGCTGTGGGGGGACTGTGGAGGAACTGTGCTCAGCCATATCGACCCCCCCAGAGCGGGTCGGGGGCTGTCCCCGTGGGAATGGGGGTGTCTGCCCGCACGCTCTGGGAACCCCACACTGTCCCCAGCACTGCTGCACCCACCCTGACCTCCCCCTGGGACAAGTGGCCGTGCCACGTCCTGTGCCCTTCGTGCCCACCCTGCTGCCCTAAGGACCATTACTAGCCCTGCTGCGGCGCGCTCTGCTGTCCTGGGGCGCAGGAATGAGCCCCCGCGGGCCCTGCTTGGCCTCCATCGCACCCTGCCGGGGCCGGGGCTGCACCCCCGCTTGGCCTTCCATGCCCAGCCCCTTCCCCAGCACCCATTGCCTCCATCCCGGCTCGGCATGCGGGGGCGGGGCCGGGGATGGAGGGGAATGTGCCAGCCCCGGCGCCCTCAGTGACACGTGGGGACGTGTCCCCCTCCCATTGCTCTTCCCACCCTCAGAGCTGCCCACTGAGCCCTGCTGGATCTCCCGTCAGACCCACAGAGCCTGTCCCTCTGCCTTGCACCCTGTCCTCCACCCACGGGTGCATGCACAGCTCTGGGTGCTGTGGGGTGGGCTCACCTGTTGGTGCCCAGGCTCGGGGACCCCTGGGCTTGGTGTGGTCCCTGGGATGGAGGGGTACGAGGGGGTGGGTCAGCCTCGAGACACTGCAGGGCTGGGGCTGCCCTGGCTGAGCCCCTCCTGCCCATGGCACTGTCGCCCCTCTGTGGCCAGAGCACGGGGAGCTGGGCCACTGCCCTGTGCCCCATCCTGGACAGGCCCCCCAGCCCTGCCTGAGCAAGGGGGGGTTCACAGGGGTGGGATGGCAGCGTGCTGCTGGGGGTGTCCTGCCATGCCCATCACAGCTGCTGCACCCATGCTGCTGTGCCCACAGCCCTTTGGGACACCCCTGATGCCCACCCCTTTCCACCCCACGGTGGGTGACCTGCCTCCTCAGAGGGGTTGGTGTTGGGCAGGGCATGTCAGGAGCATTGGGAAAACAGCACTTCCATCTCATCCCTCTGTCTGTCCCAGGCGCCGGCGTGGATGACCCCGTTGGGGAAGTGTCCATCCACGTGGAGCTCCTGACCCACCCCAGCAGTGGCGAGCACAAAGTCACCGTCAAAGGTGGGTCCTGCTGGCCAGGTGCCAGGGTCTGGGAGGTGACAGTGCCCCCTGAGCCTCACCTGTCCCCTCCTTGCAGTGGTGGCTGCCAATGACCTCAAGTGGCAGACCTCGGGCATCTTCCGGCCCTTCATCGAGGTCAACATCATCGGGCCCCACCTCAGTGACAAGAAGAGGAAATTCGCCACCAAATCCAAGAACAACAGCTGGGCCCCCAAGTACAACGAGAGCTTCCAGTTGTGAGTGGCACCATGGGCTGGGGATGTGGGGACAGGCTGGGGGAAGTGACCCCAGCACGTGGGGACCTCCTGGGGCCTGCCAGGGAGTTTGTTCATCCCCGATGGGCTGGTTTAGGCATTTCCTCATTGGTAAAAGCAGGGAGAGGGGAGCAGGAGTAAAAAGGAAGAGGCTTTTCTAGGGGTAGGGGTGGGGACAGCAGCCACATAGGGGCTGTAGATGGCCGGGCTGGGGGTGGAGTGTGACCCCATCTGCCAACACTGCCCGTCCCTTGCCCCTCTCAGCACGCTGGGCACAGAGACGGGCCCCGAGTGCTACGAGCTGCAGGTGTGTGTGAAGGATTACTGCTTCGCCCGGGAGGACCGCACCGTGGGCATCGCCGTGCTGCAGCTGCGGGACATCCTGCAGCGCCCCGGCTGCGCCTGCTGGCTGCCCCTGGGCCGCCGCATCCACATGGACGACACCGGGCTCACCGTGCTGCGCATCCTCTCGCAGCGCAACAACGACGAGGTGGCCAAGGAGTTCGTCAAGCTCAAGTCGGACACGCGCTCGGCCGAGGAGGGCAGCAGTTAAAGTCCTTTGTCCCCCCAGCCCCCCCGCTCCCGGCCCCTGCCAGGATCCTCCAGCCGTGTATAAGCCATAGGAGTGGCCGCAGCGGTGGCGCTGGGGAGGGGGTGCTGTGGCTGCAGGGACAGAGCCTCCCTCCCTCCCCGGCCAGCACGGCTGGCTGCCAGCGAGCACAGCCGGGCCCGGCACACCTGCGGGAAGGTGCTGCTGTGGGGGGCTGCAGGGAGGGGCTGGAGCCCAGCCTGGCTCAGGGGAGCAGCCTGCCCTTCCCCAGCCTGCCTGAGATGGAGGAACCGCAGTGGCTCGCTCTGAACCTCCAGTGTCCCACCCAGCCCCAGCCCTCGCCGAGCGACACAAGGAAAGGGCTGTGGGGGGGGTGTGTGTGTCTTGTGCCATATGTGGGTGTTGGTGAGTGGCTGGCACAGCGTGATGGCCCCTTGTCCCCATCCCTGAGCGTGCTGGTGTGTCCTGAGGGCAGGGCAGCTGCCAGCCCTGAGCACATCCGTGTACATATGTAAATACCTGTACATACAGGGCAGCTGGACAGGCTGTGTCCTGCCCCTGGAAGGGCTATTGGGGCTGTTGGCTTGGTGGGTGCAGCCCCCCAGGGGCCCTGCACAGGGTCCCCTCCCTGGCTGGCAGCAGCATCACCAGGGTCGGGAGCAGCAGGGAGCAGCCCCCGGCCCATATCCTGTCTTCCCTGCCTTGCTGCCACTGGGCTCCCCCAGTGCCCCCCACAAGGTGCCAGGGCTTGGGGGGGCAGGGGCTGAGGGGCCTGAGCAGAGGGACTCGACCCTCTTTGCTCTGGCCACGGGGAGCAGCATCCCTGAGCAGTGCAGCCCATGGGATCTCCTTGGCGCAAGCAAAACCCTTCCCACCCCAGCCCAGAGAAGCCCCCCCCCACCCCCCCAGTAAGCACCAGTGCTGTGCCCCCAGTTCCCCAGTGAGCACCATTTCCGTGTGCTGTGGTGTGCATGTCTCGTGCGAGTGCCTGGGAGGCCTGGGTGTGTGGTGGTGGGGTGGCCACCCCAGCTGAGTCTGGGGCACACAGAGCCTCATGACCCCACAGATCAGCACAGCTCCCTCAGCCCCCTCCCATCCCCAAACAGGGTACCCCAAACGCTCCTTTGTCTCGAGGGTCTGCCGGGACCAGAGGGTTTCACTTTGCTCTCTCGTTTCTGTTCAATGTTTACACCCTTTTCTAGCGGCTGCTCCTGCACGGCCGGGCTGGGGCTCGGCCCCGCAGCCCCCCCGTGGTGCCCTGGCCCTGAGCCCCCTCCCCAGAGCGTCCTGTTCGGCATGTGATTGAACTGACCAGTCCTGCTCCCGTAGCACAGTGTCACCGATGCCCGTGTGTCTGTCCCGCCCGCCGCGGCGGCTCCCATGGATGCATGACAGTGAGATGTTTTGCACTATTTTGAATTTTTTGGGCTCTGTAAAAATATTTTATTATAACTGACATTAAAAAGCACACCCTTCACTGTGGCTCCTGTGGGGAGTTGGGAGGGGATGGGCACCTGGGGGCATTCCCACCTCATGCAGCACTTCCACCTTTAAAGGGAAAACCAGGAATATCCACCATCAAGGTTAACCAGCTCCAAGGTTAACCAG
>VZSJ01005480.1:565730-576995 GCA_013398405.1 Pheucticus melanocephalus | reverse complement strand
AACTTTAAAAATGAGAGCAGTAAGAGCAAATCAAGTAATTTACAGGAACTGATTATTTTCTTTCAACTTGCCTGAAAAACCAGCGCTTAAGACAACAGACAACAGAAGTTGGTAGTTTGCCTTTAAAAGTATCTTATCCACTACTGAACCTGTTGAGTTCAAAGTTGCCTTCAATATTTCCCTTTTATCACTTCCTAAACCAGAAATCTGCTGTCTCATGGAATAAAACTCATTTCTGGGGTGTGCAGAGCACAAACATTTGTGACATCTGTAAGAGCTGCAGAAAGTATGGTGAAAATGCAAAGTATTTTGCTGACTTGAGTGCTGGTGGCAGAAACTTTCCTGCTCCTGCTCCTACACTATTTATTATAAATCCTTGCTTCTCATCTTCCTTCTTTTCTTCCTCCTTGGCTTCTTGGTCACTCTCCATTTCTACCCCACCAATTCAGGGTCCATGAGGAAAACAGAAACCTAATTAACATTTTGGGCTCACAGGAGCTGAGGGAACGCTTCTAGCCTGGCACATGGAAGAGGCCCAGCCACTTGTGAGATGCAGAATCAACAGCAAAAGAATTCTCAGAAAAGCCTGGACACGGGCCCAGCAACATGCCAATAAGTCAAATCAGATTCCAGGGCAAGGCAGAGATAACGCAGATCAGGAGACAAAAACCAATGAATATTCTGGAGAGGGCTGTGTAAAGATCACGTGATGAAGCAACAAGTCAAAAGTGTGTTTATGTGAAAATCATTCTCCTGTTACAGTCAGGCAAGATGGAGACCATGCAAATTCCTTTTGCAGAGCCCATCCATCCATCTCCAGAGAAAGTGATGTTAGGAGAGAGATAATCTGAATTTTTTCTCCATGATTTTTTTTGTTGGCATTACATTTCTTAAGCCGTAGGAATGAGAATACTTTGAAAAAGGAAAATATTATGTAGACAGGAGTATTAAAGAGCTACAAATATCTCACTGAAACCTGACGACCAGTCTGAAGAAAACAACCTCATAGTGTAAAAAGCCCAACTTGTAAAAAAGAAGGAGAAAATTCAGTAGACTGAGAATCTATAAATAATCTCAAATGGAAAGCTGACTGTTCAGCTGGCATAAAATAATTTCCTTTCTTTTCAGTCAGTTTGGAAAACTAGTCCTTTCATATATTTTCTTTTGACTAAATAATTTTTAATGGGTGTTACTTTACTTGTCACCATATTTGTACCTCTATTCTGTGCTTTTTTCTTCTTTTCAGTAAAAAATTTGCATGAATGTGTAGGCTTGTTTCCAGAAAAAAAATCATAAATAAAAAGAATATGTTCTGCTGCCTTTTTTTTTTTCTCCTGCAGATTTCAGTAGCTTTATACCAGTGACTCATAGCGTCCACCCTGCTGAATTTTCCAAGCAGAGGAAGTGCATAACTCACATTTTTCTTCATATTCTTAGCTTTTACCTCACATCTTCCCCAGTGGGATCAAGTGTGCTTCATTTCTGCTGCCTGAGTCCTTCCCTTTTCCTGGATTCAGAGTGAGCACCTCCCTGAAAATGAAATTCAGGGTGAGTGGCCACAGGAAGGATGAAGGAGGAGATGTCTGGGGTGCCTTGGGGACCAGCAGCAGGTCCACCACTGGTCTGCAAGACATGTGCAGGAGGAATAATTGTGAAATTTGAAGGCATCTGGCAATAAAAGAGGTACTAAAAGCAGTTGCACAAAGAAAATGGACTATGAATTTCATGCAGGACAATAATCTCAGCTGTGTCCAAGCATCCTTGGCTTGGTGTCCCCAGGATGGGGACCCAACCCCCAGCCATGTCCGAGCATTCTTGGTCCCTAAATACCTCTGCTGAGGCCGCCTGCACCTCGATATTTCACTGCACAGAAGTGCATTGCATGCCTTTTGTGTGTTTCCACCACCCCCAAATTTTATTAATAACCTCAAACTGATACCCTGATCCTTCTTTGTGGGATTGTCAGGGTGTCCTGTGAAGCTGGGCTCTGATGATCCTTATGGCTCCTTTCCATCTCAGGACACTGCATGATCCCAGACAGAGCCATGTTTATTTGCCCGGGGTTTGTTTTATTTTCATTCTCTTTTCCCTTCCAGCGGGCTGTGCTGGAAGGAGCCTGTGTCCCCTCTCACATGTGCCTCAGCTCCGGGATGTGTCTGGCTCTGGCATTTCCTGGATTGATGGGCTGCAGCCTCTTTTGATGGCGAGGGCTGAGAGTTTTGACACCCACCACGATGAAAGCTGAGCAGGGTCCTGGCTGGAAAATGATGTTGGGGATTTGCAGTGGGTGTGACACGGCCACATTCTTCTGCTCAGCATCGGAGAAGAAGAGGGGGAAGGGGAAGGGATAAAATTCATCCATAGGACCAAGTTGGCCAGACAACCTGTGCTTTTTAACCTAGCAAATTTGAGGGGTTAAGAACTCCACGTTTATTTCCTCCTTGTGTTGGGAGGTTTAGACATCAAGAACCTTATTTTCCTCAAGCGGAGTAAAAACCAACACCTGCTTTACACAAGTAACATGATTTGAGCCCGAACTTGCCAACATGTAGTGCACCAACAGGGCTTGGCCTTTTTCCCCCACTGTTCCTTTCATCTGCTGTTGTTTGATTTGGGGTTTTGCTTTTGGTTGGTTGCTTTTTTAGATTTAGACACATTCAGAGATACAACACCATCCACACCTTCTGCCTCCAGTTGTCAGGTGCGAGATTTGACTCTGTGTGTGCTTTTCATGCCATGGCATTTAAGGGGTTAAAGCCACACACTTCGTGGATTTTGGCAGATCCCTTTGGGGCTATGTGTCTTACAAGATATAGGGGACAACAGTATAGAAAGTTTAAATTTTTGATGCTGGAGGAATACTTTGGCCTGGGGTGGCATTCAGGAATTGCATAACATCTTGGGATTTAGCGATGGCAGGGCCCTGAGCAAGATGTGTTCTGGCTGTGGGGTGTGATAAGAGAAGGTGGGTTTGTTTCCTGGGTTTATAACCCTGCTGGAAGCTGGGGGTGAAGGAAGAACAGGAGGGGATCCTGTTGGGTCCAGCTGCTCCCACCCCCGCACGGCTTTCCTGCATCACTCCCTCAGAGTTAATGGGAGTGCAGGGGATAAAAAAGGAAAAAAGGAAAAAAGGAGCGGGGGCTGGGAGGGAAGTGGTCAGAAAAGTGTCATGTTTCTCACCCTAAATCCCTAAATTCAATCGTCTCTTCATGAGGAACACTACCAACTTCTTTCTTTTCTGTCCCCTTTTTATTTTTTCTTTTTTTTTTTTTTTTTTCTTTCCTCTTTTAAGTCGCGTGTAGTTTTTAGCTCAGGACTCGCAGTGGAGTTTGAGAGAGGGTTTTTTAGGTGCGGATCTAGGCGGGCAGGACCCGAGGGGGGAGGACAGGGACCTGGAGGGGGAGAGAGCATCCTGCCTGTTCCGGGGGTTTGAGTGTGCGTGAACCGCAGGGCAAAACCCGCGGATTTATATCCCCCCTCTCATTCCTGGGAGCACGTTGGGCTGTAATTAAGACATCTTGGAGGCGTACTTAACTCATGACGTGTTGCTTTTCTTTTCCTCTCGGTGAGAAAGTGGCTCTCCCTTGCCTGCATCAGGTCCACAAAGAGACACTCAGGACATAGACACACAGACACTCTGACTTAAGGTGAGCACCAAAAACTTCTCTCCTGCGCTTTTCTGCCCTCCGTTCCCAGCTGCTGGAGAGTCCCGAGAGCATCTCAACTCGCAGGGAGCTCCGCGCAAGGTAAAGGGGAGGAAAAAAAAAAAGAAAAAAAATTAAATTTTGGGAAAGTTTTTTTACTGTTTTGCTGCTCCGAGTGGGATGGGGACCCGGCAAGCAGCGCCTGTGGCATCAGCTGCGGGGCTGCCTGCTCTGGAGGGCTTTTTGGGAGTTCTGATTTGGCAGCTGAGGAGGGTGAAAGGCAGATTGAAACCGGCTAAACTTCAGTGTCTTTGACTTTTAAGCGCTCTGTGTTACCAAAGGAGGGATCATGTTGCAGGCTGCAGAAAGACAAAAAGTTCCGCTCTGTGGCTTCCTCCTGTGGGATTGTTCTCCTCACAGAGATTTGTCCTTTCTTTTTTTATATGTTTGTTTTCTGTTTGGTTCTTTACGTATTTCTCCATCCATTCAGATGCTTTTACAAGTTTTCAGGACATTTTCAGGGAAAAAGAGCATGGTAAACTGAAAAAAAAAGTTTCAAGGGCTGGAAGCAGAATGTGCACAAAGTTCTGCACATCCAAATTTAGAAGCAAGAGGATTTTGGTAAGATGTGATATGTTACATACTGATGTCATATTTGGCTATTTATTGTCAAGGGAAGCCTGAATAATTTTGGCACAATTTCCTGCACCATCTCCGCTCCCTGATAAATTTGGGATGCCTCAGCTTTATCATTTTACAAATGTAGCTGCACATGAGCTGTTCAGGGCTTTGATAGCTGCATCATTTTACTCCCTGTTTATTTGGGGTCAAACCCATAGGAAGATGCCATTCAGAATGTTTTTTTTTCATGGCAAAACTCCCTGTGTGGTAAGTTTAGATAGCAAGGGCTGGAGAGCTTTTTTTGTGTTTGAATTAAGGACATTTATTGCTGTTTGTGTATAATTAGTGAGGGTTTAATTGCTGCTGGGGTCTTTCAGGGCAGAAGGTGCTGCCATATATGTTGGTGCTCGATGCCATGTAGGTGATGAGCAGCAATGGATTTGTATTTATGTCTGTTTCAATGCCTAAAGGTGGGAAGAGGGAACTCTGGAAAGAGCCCTGTTGTTGTCAGGAGTGTGTGTGATGTGGAAATTGACAGCACAGATGAATCGAGTTTGTGTGGATGTGGGTACAGCCCTCCTGCCACACACATGGGCATGAGTTTTTCTAGTTTCCTTGGGGTTTTGGATCTGCTGAGGCCACAAAAGCTAAGCTCTGTAATGCACAGCTCAGCAAAGTTGTTCAGAGTGCATCACCTGGGACCCCAACCCTTACACACCTGCCAAAGGAAGAAGAATGCAGGAGGGAACAAAAAAAATTTTAAAAAGACCAATTTGTGATGGTTTTCAACACTTTTAAGTGAAGTAGGGTGGGAAAGATGTGGATGCAGAGCAGCTTTTACAAGTTAACCCCCCCTAAAAAGTAAATATAATAATGAAGTCACTGCCAGTCCTCACTGAAATTTTGCCAAAAGGCCACTGTTTGATAAGATTCCTGGATGTGTCAGCAGATTACAATAGGAAAGAGGGGAAAAGCCCATCAGGAAGAAAAGTGTTGTCCCTGCCAGAGGCTCACAGCACAGTCCACAGCAGAGCATCCTCTCATCCCAAACCCAGGGGGTTCACCTCCTTCCCATACCACTGAGCCTGGTTAAAACAACCCAAATACTAAAAAAAAACAAACCTAAAAAGCCAACCAAACAAAACCCTAGGGAACTTCAAAAGCTTGGGGCAGAGGTAGAAGAGCTTTCAGGAAAGGATGGAGGGTTTCTCTTGCATTAGAGTTTGTAAAATTGGTAAGAAGCGTGTTTTCTACTGTATGTCCCCACAGTTATGATTTTTATGCTGATATGTGACTAAAAGGAATACTTTTGTCACAGCCTGGAGCCAAAAGGACAATATCAATATTTATCAATATTTAATGAAGTCACTTAGCATCCTTTTACCCCTCATTAAAAATCTGGAACCAGTATGGACCACCCCTTAAAAGGTGTTCTGAGATCCTCAAGTGGAGGGAGACTTTGCAATTGCTTGCATTTAAATATATTAAAAGTTTTCCAATCCGCTGCAAGGATTAAGGTGCGAAAACTGGAATTAATGTTTTCTGCTTTTCATGTGCTTTTTCTCACTGAAGCAGCGCTTAAACCATTCCTGGAAGTTGAAATATTTAGCATTTCTGTTTCGTTGTGAACCTGGTGGTGTATTTCATTGCTTGAACTCTATGGAAATGAAAAATATTTTGTGGGGAATAAAAAAAAAAAAAAGTTATTTTCACATGACAAGCTGCCTCTGTTGCTAGTGAGGAAATATTAGACATTCTGTCTCCTCTGGTAGGAACTGTAGCACACAGTGCAGCGCCTGAAAAGGCAGCTTGTAACTTGTAGGTAACAAAATGTTCTTTCGGGTAGGGGAAAAAAAATTTTAAAAAAAAAAGTAAAATAAAAAAAAATTAAAAACTCTGAATACACTTAGGATTTCAATCAATGGTGTTTAAGGAGGATTAGAGGAAGCAGCTGGCTAAACAAATATTAGGTGTAGAGTGGACGCAGTGCTATAAATTAATAATGCAGCTCTTTATCTGCCGTATGAATGGGAGGTTTTGTGGCGATAAGGTGGCCCAAACACGGTCGCTGGATGCCACCTAGTGGATATTGCCGAGTCTTTTGGCAGAATTTTCTTAAATTCTCAACAGCTGTAACTAATTCAGGTGCAGTTTAACTGTAAGTGGTTAGTTTTATTCACGTTTACTATTAAAAATCAAAATCAGTTTGGTTTTTGGGGGTAATTTTAAATTATATTTTTGGGGGAGGTTGTCTCTGTGTTTTGAGTGCCCATTAGATATGACAAAAATCAGTTTGGCTTCTACTTGTAATGTGCCACTAACATCTATTTGCAGAGACTTTTTAAACCACTCAGTCGAAAAAAGCCACAACTTAACAATCGGCTGGGCTGTTAGTGTGCAAGTGAGGAAATTTCTGCACAAATATTGTGTCAGGAAAAGCTGTGTCCAGCAGCAAGGATTTCAAAGCTCCTTCCAAAAGTCCTTGATCACATAGGATGTGCTTTTCTTAATTCCCTTTGTGTTTTTTTCCTGAATATTGTGTCAATGATAAGCATAGACGAAGAAAATGTATTATTTCTAATATCTGATAAAAGCTCATAAACCTTTTTTTTTTCTTTTATTCACCTGATTTTATCTCCATCTTCCTCAGATGTCAGACACACTCATAGCTAAAATTGTCTTTTTTTAAAATTTTTATTTAACCATTATAAAGATTGTTTATTCAGTGGTAGGTATTCAGGTGCTGTCAGTTGTCATAGCTCTAAAAATGATCCCATCCACGACAAAGTTTTAGGCAGGCAAACATGCATCTGAATTTACTTTGTGATGGGATTTATGGAATCTGGCCAGCTCACATGCTTCTACTTCCTCAGTTGTTTATTTTTTAAATGCCACCATAAACACTGCACATCACCCAAATGAGGTGAATGCATGGTTTTGATCCTGCAAATTTAAAATAAGTGGCTATTGGAGTAAAATAGTCATTAAAATACATGGCAAATTCAAGTTCCCTGTGCTTAACTTTCCCCTGGTTTTCATCACTGAGCAGGAGATCAAATGGCAACATCTCACCCAGCAGAACAGACAATTCCTGTGCCCTTCTCCTTCTGTCAGCTTTGAAAACACTTTTTTTTTTGTTTTATTTATATTAAGACAACGGGCTGGATGTCTCAAACATGATCAATAGCTCCAAAACAAAAAATTAAAAAAAAAACCCAAACATTTAAACCTTTTCCCAAGGCTCACATGAAATATTGCCACAAGAGGTTGTTAACAAAATCGTGAGTTAATGGCTAAAGCCTGCCTTCCCATTATTCAGGAAAAGTTTCTGAATTACAGACTAGGAAGGCAAAATATCACAGCAGCAAGTGAGCAAATTGGCTCAGTCCTGTGCTTCATAGGTGGCTTTACCCTTCCCTTCAGCTCTGCCCAGCCTGGTGCTGTGAATCACAAGGGAAAGAAACACAAACTTTATTAATGAGGAGCTCTGCAAGGCTCCTGGGACCAAGTTTTCCACTGGCACACAGAGCCACTGCCACTCCAGGGCACATCAGGGCAAAATCTTCATCATTCATGGCTTGGCATAGCAGAAAAAAAAAAAAAAAAAAAGGCATGAGATGGAAGAATGTCCCTGGATAAATGTGTCTTGCTGCAAAAAATGTCATCGTGGCATTTGCCTCACTGCAGGAGACCATTATTTTGAGACATCTTTCCATTAATAACAGCTTCTAATTACCTTAAGCAAGGAAATGCAAGGAAATATATCTAATGCAAGGAAAACGTGGGGCACTGGAGGCAGGTTAGAATGGGAATGGGCTTGACAGAAATGTTAGGTGGTGAGAAACAAAAAGCTTCAAGTTACTCCAGCACAAAAAGAAGGAAAAGTTGGGAGACATGGAATTATTTGTGTTGGAAGGGGAACTTAAAGGTGATCTAGTTCCAGCTCCTCTGCCATGGGGTTACTCAGAGATAGCTCAAATTTGGGTTTGATCAGTTTTGCTCGGGGTGTATTAAGGAGTTTTTGCATGCCACATGTTAATTTGCACTGCCTGATAATTCAGCTGGTGCCTAAATTGTGTCAACAAGTGAACCCTGCCATGGAGAATCCCTCAATTTACTGTGATTAACACTTTTTAATGCTCAGAATCCCTTTCCTGCAGTGCTGCCTACACACAGGGAGAAGTGGCAGCCTGTGTGCATCCCCTGCCCTGGGAGATTCTGGTCCAGAAAAAACACAAATAATCAACACTGCTCACGTCAGTGACTGGGTCCAATCAATGGAAACTCAAACAGCCCTCAGTGAATTAAACTTTTCATCTATTTACATACACACATGGCTGATCAGGAAGCAGTTCATAAAGCCCCAAATCTGCTCAGATTTTATACATGTGAGCACCTATAAGGTGATGTCAATAAAACATTCAGCAAAACTCTGCACATTTCCAAAGAGTAGAGGAACCAAGGCCTGCACCTACGGAAGAAGGACGTGATTAATATAGGAAAAAGAACTTTCATTGCCAAAATAACTTCCCAAACTCTCCAATTGAAAACTAACTACCCACCTATTCATTAACATGCTACACTCCAATATATTGATGTGATTGCTGGTTGGGTTTGGTTGGGGTTTTTTTCCATAAACTTATTTTCAGGCAAAAGAGAAAACCACCCCTGAGCCACATAAAAATAATACTGCCTAGAAATAAGAAAAGCACAGTGAAAAATGTGAAAACACTGGAGTGTTGGGCCCAGTCAAAAGATTTATAAGAACCATATCAGAGAAAAATAAAGTTACAGGATGTGTGCTGTTTTCCCTACTGAAATTTCAGTGATGCACACGAGGTGCAACTGCAGCAGACCATGGTGGTGCCACCACTTTCTGACCATGCTGCTCATGGCCTAAGGTGATTTGCTCAGCTTTTTTAACCCCCAAGGTGCTGCACACACAGCAGGGAAGGTCTGGGATTTTAACTTCATGCTTAACCTGGAGGATTTATGCACGCACTGTTATTTTCAGAAAAGCTCCATTTCTGGATTTTCAAATATCTGTGGCAAAACGTGAGGTTTTGTGACTGAGTCTTTGTGACTTGTTTTTCTGATAGCTTTGATTTTATAGACCTAAAATATGCGCACAAAACATGACTCAGCTTTTATGACTCAGCACATCAGGCAGAGAGATCTTTTGGGTTGGGTTGGGTTTCTCCAGTTGTTGCTGTATTTATTCCTTGTTTGGTTTCATTAGAACCCATTCACAAGTAAATAAACTTGATGGTCGTGAAGTTCTTCTCCAAGCTAAACCATTCTGAGAGCTGTGTAAATGCAGTGTCTGTGCTTGGTGCAGCCTGTGCCTGGTCACATTTATCATCCTGTGTCACTTTGCCGTGCTGTGGGGACTTGGTGGCCACCTCTGTGAGCCAAGATCCAGGGAAAAACAGCAAAGATGTTGATCTCCTAAAGATTTTCTAGATTTTGCCCAGCTGAAGAAGCAGATAGGGAGACCACTAATTCAGCTGTTGTTGCTGATGCAGAAAATATAGACAATTCTTGGGTTGTTGTTCCCAGTTTCCAGGCATTTCATCTGTTTTCTCCCCACGAGCAAGCTAAGAGAAACATGCGGATATTACTTTTTTTTTTTCATATTTTTTTCCCCAAAGCAACCCCCATAGCTGACTCCATCTGCATTTTAATGTGAGCTCTGCTCTGATCAAACCAGACAAAAAAGAAAAACTTTCCAGCCCAGCAGGGCACTTCCCCAGCAGGATGGAAGAACAGCAGTGGCAAGTTTAATATCTTCATAAGGGAGCTGGGGAGATGGTCTCTTGGCAAAACTAGTGTGACATGTTTTCAAAAGTGGTTAGGAAATAAATGGCTCACTGTGACAATAGAGGCACGTTTCAAATGGGGTTTTGCCAGGGCTGGTCAGCATTGGTGCTCTTCAAGGTTTTTCATTTTCTATTCCTTGGAAAAGGGAATAGAAAATATGCAAACGTTTTTAGAAATATGCAAAATGGGAAGAGACTGAATTTTTTTTCCTTTGAAGTTTTTTAGGTTTTTTTTTTTCCTTTAAATGGTTTTGCCTGACTGGAGAAATAAAATAAATTATATAAAAAAAAGGAAATTAATGTTTTCACAAAACAAAATGGGGTAAACTGAGGCACCAATAGAATGACCTACAAAGACACTTCGGTGCCTAAAAAAGCAGTAAAATATTTAACAAAATCTAAAGAGGCAAATGACAGTTCACACTTTGTGGCCCAAATCATAACTGTTCTTAAACAAAGTAATTAAAATTCAAGATCTCTGCAGGAACAGTTCACCCCAATCTGACTTCAAAACTCATTTGGGTGCTCACAACTTAAAAATTATTTCTTTTCAATCACATTCTGCACATCTGAGACAGAAGAGGCATCCTCACTTGTGAATGTTACTGTGCTGAGTGATCCATTTTGCATTCCAAGTTGATAGAAACTTCAGATTTACTCTTTTTCAAGACCTATCAGGCAGCAAATTATGCAGAGAATTATGAGATAATGTCCCATAAAGAGGACTTTTCCAAGGAATAATGGTTGCCTATAAAAAGTTAAACTGCCACACTTAGGGAAAACTTTGTAAGTGTCAAGAGAAAGCACAGACATTTATTTCCAGACCAGGAGACACAGATTCTGTCAAGCCATATTTCTGAAGTGACTTATTTTTGCTGCATCTGGTGATTGATAGAGATTCTTTTATTTTATCTGAGGAACATTGGTTGATCTCTGCATCATTACTGAATTATTGCAATTTTTTTTTGGACTTCAGCCTTTCCCTGACATGGTGCTGGGGAAATGTGGCTTTATTTCCAGCTGATTACAGCTTTCTGTAAATCTGTATTTATTCCTGTGACTTTGCAGTGTGCAAAATAATCAGGCCAGACAATGACCCTCCTTCCACACATAATGATATTCATCAGCTCTTCATTATTATCATTTCAGAGTTATGGAATGATGACTGACAAGTTTTATGT
>VZSJ01005480.1:518505-557805 GCA_013398405.1 Pheucticus melanocephalus | reverse complement strand
ATATAATATAATATAATATAATATAATATAATATAATATAATATAATATAATATATAATATATAAATATTTATATAATATTAATGTTAAAATGAATAATGGATATATTACTATAGTATAATAAATATAAATTTATTTTTTAATCATATTTAAATATAATAATATTGAATTCTTACATATCATTATATTAGAATATATTAATATATTGTTATTATATCTTATATCTTATATCTTATATTTTATATGTTATTATATACTATATATTATATATTATATATAATATATTATATATTATATATTATATAATGTAATTTAATAACTATTGAGCTATTATATTAATATATTATTATAATATGTTGTATTAATAATGAAAACTAATAATACATATATTACATAATGCAGTAAATATAAATACATAAATAAATATAATAATAAAATAATTTCCCTCTCTTCACTCTTGAAGCATCCATATATGTTATTATCTGCTCTGAAGAGAGAATGACTACTAATTCAACTGCAATCAGTTATGCTCTTGGAGGGTTTTTTTCCCCCCTCTACACCAGGACTAACCTGTCAGCCTCTCCCTACCCATCCAGCTAAATCAACAAACCCCCTCTTTAGTGTAGATTAAACTTAATTAGGGATTAGCACAGCTCCCAGTTCTGTCAGGCAGCCCTTGGGCTGGGAGGTGGAGCTGTGCTGGGCTTGGTTTATTTAGGCCTGACCAGGATAGCTTTGGGCATTTGGGACTTTTTTTTTTTAACCCTGCTATTTGACTCTTTAAAAACCCTGGAGAGCAGCATTTAGAGTGCAAAACCTGACTTTTGGATGTCAGGGAATCTGTGCCTTTGCCCTGAAATGAAGCTGAGCTGACCCCACAAGATTTAAGCTCCGGGTAAGTGAGAGATCCTAGAACAAGGATCCCATGCCTCACACACACATTTTGTAGCTTGGGGAATTTATGTGTGTCACTGAGATGAAAGCTGGCCTAAGCAGGAGCCAGTACCTCAAGGTGATTTATTTGGTAATTTATGGTCCTGGTAGAAAATCAAAACCCTAACTTCTAAAAGCAGTAAGGGAATTTTAAGCTTTGATGGTGCATGGATCCCTCATGGTCTGACAAATACCTAAGTAGGGGATGCTGCATGGGGTGTGGAGAAAAATGACAATTTTCCCATGACTGTGGAGCATCTGGGAGGAAATGAGCAGAAACATCAGCTTTTCATGGAAATCCTAAGCAGATCCTCCTGCTCTCTTTCCTTTGGGGCTACAACCCCTGCCATTAGCGCACCAAAAAAACCCAATCCTTTTCCCAAAGCAGCACTTTGGGGCAGGGATTCTCCTTTCAGGCAGTTTTGGAGATGCATTGTTTCTGCTGGTTTTTGGTTCTTCGCCCCAGGCCGTAGTTTTAACAGCCCTGCTTGCAGTCAGTGGAGCTTAATTTTCTCCTTGTGTTTGGTGCAGGTATTTGGTGAAAAAGCTCAGTGAAGCTTTGGTAACTGGAAAAAAAAAATAAATAAAAATAGAGAATGGCTATAATGCATCAAAGCAAAAGTCATTCTTGCCCTGTGACCAGTGATCCCCTGTAATTGTTTAAGGATAGAATTAAAAAAAAAATAGGTAGGATGAGTGCAGACCTTCCGTCCTGTGTATCTCTGTGAGAGATCCCTGTCTGTTGTAGGGATGTCACTCTCCAGAGTGTGACAATCCCTGCCTCAGGAGGGTGAGGATGTGGATTTGAGGTGTTCAAAAGCCCTGGTAGGTGCTTTTTGGAGCACCAGGAATAATATCTGTGAGGGTGAAAAAAAGCCTGCATAGTCCTGAGGACATGAAAACCCAGAAGAAAGCCTGGGGTTTATTCTGGATTATTGTAGAACTGGTGATCCCCGTAATTAGCTAAGTCTGGAGGAACTTGCAAAAAAAAAAAAAAAAAAAAAAAAAGAAGTACATGAATCCTATCCATTTGCCATTAATTTAATCTTTGAAACACAACTCACTTTCAGCCTGCTAACGTGGGTACTCTTGTTGACTAAGCAAGCATATAACCTCATCTGGCTTAATACAAATCAACACAATTTCCTTGTTAATTGAGTTTCCCAGTTCAGAGATTGTCAAGAGAACCTGCTGTTGGGTTAATGTTTTGGTTTGGCTTGCTTTTGGGTTTTATTTTTTACTGAAATCTACACAGGTTTACTTTATCTTCAGGACTCACCACAAGCCAGCAGATATTGCTGGCAGACAAAAATAAGTCTTAAGCCAGTCCATTTACCAATTACATCAATGTTTTTTTAAAATGTTTTCTGTTTCATGTCACAGCTCCACAAATAAAGCCCCATCCTTGGACTTTAGTTCTCTCAAACTCTGTGTAAACTAAACACAATTCTCTCCTGTTTCTGGATTTCTACTCATTATTTCTCCAAATGTAAGTCACTTTTCTCTTCAGAATGGGTCTCCTAGGCACAGACTCTTCAGCCATGCCTTCCTACATCTGAATGAACCTAAAATATGATGCACTTTTGTAATTGTACAAGGTGCACTGAACTGCCTGCTCTGCAAGCCTTTATGCTTACACAGCTTCAGAGGTTTTTATTTGCCATGGTGTGTTCTGCATCATGATTTTATCAAGCAGTTGCAAATTGCCCAGTTAATCCTCTGCTTTGCATTTTCTCAGATTTCCTCAGGCCATTGTGGTTTTCCATTATTTCTAATATTCCATTTTCATCAGGGTGGTTTGTTCAGGGAGGTCCCTGCTATTTTTTTTCTTCATGTTACACCTTTGATTTACAAGTATGTGCTGAAATTATCTTTATTTTCACAACTTAATACCCTGAGCCACTCTTAGACATCCAGAATGGAAACAGAGCTGCCATTTCCCTTTCTTTATGCCACATCCCTGGGATGCAAGGGTGGAAAACTCACATTTTGCACATAACCACTGCAGCAGGCAGGCAGAAACCTCCTGCATGACCAAGCATTTCAGCAGCCAAGCCATTTAAGCCAGCCACAAGTGCCTCCATTTCATTTGCAGATATTTAATGATCCTTATCAGTGGGGAACAGAGCTGCTGCTGCTTAACGAAGAGAGTGCACTTAGGAAATTATTGGAGTCAGGCACCATGAGAGAAGCCCAGAGATGAGAAAGGTGCTTTGCTGGCAGTGCTGAGTTACTGGGAGCAGGTTTGTAGGATCAATAGGAAACTATTCCATCTGAATGGGTTGGATTCCGTCATTAGGAGCATCAGCCAGGAGAGCTTGGACCTGCCATGAGGGGGAAGGAAAAGAATACTGCCTGAATTAGGAATCGATTTTCCTACTTATATTGAGGTTTTTTGCCAAAAGTCAGGCATACAGGAACAAAACAAAGGGATCCCCTGTGTCATAATCTGGTCCTCTCCTATCCACATTCCCCTTCATCCCAGACAGTTTCTCATAGAGCAGGCAAAATGTGATTTAAAACTGTGTTTCTTTCCTCCACCCTAAAAATGTCTTTGTGAAGGCTGTGAAGTTTTCCTACAGCTTAAAATTATATAATTTCCAGCTTAAATTTATTTATGGCCCCACCAGCTCTGTTCCCAGTTCTTAGCTGAAACATCCTTTAGCTTCTCAGGCTTTTCCTCTGTAATATATTTATAGAGAGCAATTATAACCTTACTGAGGTGTGTTTTGCCAGAGTAACCAAGTCGAGCTCTTTTGGCCTCTTTTTATAAATGGGTTTTCCTTTCCTTTGGTTGCAGCCATAAACCCTTTGCCTTGTCCAGTTTTAGGGCATTCCATCCCCATTCCAGGGACCAGGAGCTTGGGAATTCTGCCTGAAGGAGCTGCCAGTGGCTGGGAGAGGGAGGAGGGGTTGCCAAGGTGCTGGTGAAACCCAGTGGCCACTCCAGCTCTTTGATGCTCCTCCCTGTTGCTAAAAATCTTCTTTTTCAGCTCCTCTGGAGGCCAGGCAGCCACCCACTGATTCTGAGGCCACGTTGCTGATTCCCTCCCCTGGACTCCTCTGTGGCAAAGTTCTGAGGTTTAGCACAGCTAAAATCACTCATTATTTTTAAATTTCTTTGCCTCCTTAAACCCAGTCCCTTCTTTCTCTATCACAAGTGATAATTCCTGATGCTGAGTCACCACCAATGTTCTGATGCTTTCCTTTTCAAGTCCTTATCTAGACTCCATTTTCACCTTATCAGAACTTTTCTGGTGTCATCTGCCTCTGGTGAAGCTTTTCTCTTCTGCTGGCACATTGTCTGTTCACGTGTCATTAGTAATATATTTGTTCCTTCACAGAGGTATTTCTGCAGCACTGTCAGTTTGCAGCATCAGTTCTCAAATTATTGTCCTCTCCTCTGGAGCCCAGTAAATCCTTTTCCTATTTCTTTCTAGTTCTGCAGTTGACTTATTTAGTTCAAAGTGCAGAACTGCAGTCTTTCTTGTCAGCATCTGCAACTGCAGATACAGAGAGTCTGGACCTTTGAAAAAATATTAATTTCTGTCATCTTTCTCACATCTGACTGATCAAGGATGGCTGTGTAAATCTCTGTTATCATTGCTGTAAACCAGTAAAGAACTTTTTTTCTTTTTCCTTCCAAGTAAATGAGTCATGCATGCATGTCTGGACCCAAAACAAAAAGTGATCTTCAGATAGTTTGAATTTGGTGCTTTCTTACTATTATTGATTCTTTCATAAATCAACCCCCCTCCCCAAAAAAAAAAGAAAAAAAAAGGTGTATTCATAATACTGAGGTGACACTGTTTACTTTAAAAGTTTGAAAGGCTTGTCTTTATCTGGAAATATTTTCTTACAGACGTCCACAGTCTTACAATTGTTTATTATTTGTTTCAACTGAATTTAGCTAACAAGACTTTAACTAAACAATCATATGACTCATGTGTTTTTCCAGTGTTCTCAGGTCTAAGACACTGCAATGAAAAGATACTTAAGAAAAGCAGGGAAGGGGGGGAAATGGTACAAGTGGACATCTGAATGTTCTCCTGTGTGTAAACACATGGTCAGCTATCACACAGGGCCTCAGCATGGGGAAATATTTGGGTTTCTTTAGTGATGGGCTCGTGAAAAGCTCCAAATCTGTTCTAGGTGCTGATAAAGGGTCATTGCTGCAATGTTGCAGCTCCTTCTAACCCTAAAAATATTTTAAAATATTCAAAAAATATTCAAAAAAATAATTTCCATGATTTTTAAGCAACAAAAAATATCATCATAGTGTCACCAAAAAGGAGTTTAGGAAAGAAAATTAATCCTCCTTCCACCTTCCCCCCGTGAAGGGTTGAACTCAAGTTCCCCCAAAACCTGAACCCATGGCCTGACCCCAAGACCTCCCCTGTCTGCAAAGCCACTGATCTCAGTAGAAACTATGTTTTGCCATCAATTGCAGATTAATTCAATTATGGAAATTGCTGGAAGAGTTGTGCTTTCACAAGTGATCCCCACATGGCTTTGATCTGGCTGCACCCCCAGCCAATTCCCCACCACCAAACACCCAAAGAAAACTCAAGTTCATTTGCAGATGTTTGATGAAAACTGTTCTGTTGTGAAGTTAAAGTGTTTTCCTTCTCAGAAGTAGTGATTCAGCTGGGGCTTGCATTGGCAAGGTGGAAACATTTTCAAATTTTCAATGTGAAAATAGGCAGGGCATTCATTGTGCTTTTGGTATTATTTCTTCATGGGAGTGAGTGGCTTCTTAAAGTCGTTCTCAATGACACTGAGAGTGCAGACAGTTCAGTTCTCAGGCCACAAGAAAAAAAAATAAATATATATATATATAAAGAGGGAGGACAGGGCTGAGTTCTCATGGCTGGCTGGACAAGGAGTCCTGTTTTATGCTCTGCACCAGGACCCATGACAAAAATATTTTACTGCCTGTAATTCCTTGCAGCAGGCTGGCACCAGCTCCTGCTCAGGAAGTCTGGCAGTGCATCTGTTCTCTCACAGAGTGGTATCCTTGAAGGGTGTGAAGGCACTGTTGATGTTTTTAATATCAGTTTTTATGTTTCTGGTACAGCCAGCTTGGTTGCGGGGAAAGGAATGGGGACTCCACCACATTAAATGTGGGTGAGAAAAGAGAAGCTGCTGGAGGGAGCAGAGAGCATCTGGCCCATTTCCAGATCTCAGATTAATATCATTGTATGGACAGTTCCCTAACATTCCTATGACTTTTACAATATTTCCCAAGCAAAAAGTCTAGGAGTAAATTTGAAGTGATGGTCAGAGATGGGTTTGGAAACCAGCTGCCTGCAGTGAATTTAAACACAGAATTTAAACACTGAGTGGCCTTGAACACAGACACAGAATTTATACACAGAGTACCACTTGGTGGTTTACCTGTCTGATTTTGAATAAATTAATTTGTGCCATGTTTCCAGAAAATAAACTTTTCTTTGTCCTTTTTCGGGGGGGAGTGGGGCTCGTTGGTTTTTGAGGCTCATTGTCTTTTCCACATGCAATAACAGTTTTTCCACCAAGGATTTACATATTTTTGGTGGGAACTGGAGAAGGTTTAGATTGTGCAGATTCATCTTTTAGGTCTGGCTCAAAGCCCCTTCATAATTTCAGTGCCAGGGAGGTCTCTGGGGGGGGGACATGACATGGGTTGTGGGAGGGATGAGCAACTACCCACCACAAAAAACTATTAAATGGGACTACAATTTAGGAAAAAAACCCATTTCTTGTCATCAATCTAGAGAGTGGTGCTGCTGTGGTGCCCAGTTACCTGAAAATTGATAGTGGGAACTAACCCTAGAGCCTCCCTACTCAGATACCCCAGTCTTATCTTAATTAATTAAATTTCCAAATGTCCACCAGCCTGAATGGGCTTTGATTAAATTATTTGCCTTTTCACTGCACACAAAACCTCAAAAATTCTGTCTGACCAATTAGAAAAGGTGGGTGGACTGGACTAATTATTCAATTTAAGGCATGAAATCTGGCACAACTGGTTTAGGTACGGAAACGCATTTCAGGCTCCCAAAGACAGCAATTATAATGATAACATAAGAATAATATTATTGTTAATAATATAATCATATTGTAAAGAAGTTAAAAGAACAGTTTGTGAGAAACTGCCTAATATTATTTGATAGATGAGATTTTTTTTAATTGTCTAAAGAAGACAGGCACGCAGCTTATGTTCACCTTTGGCAGGGGGATAGAGCACTAGAAAATTAAAACATTTATGACCCTGTAGAAATCCAAGCATGCAGGAAAGAACAGGCAGAAACAGAAACACCCAAAACCCTGGCAGAATTTCCCAATTCCTTGCAGGGCAGTGGGAAATATTCCTACCACCAAGAAATCACCCTGAGGAAAAGGTGTGGGTAGTTATACAGGGCCTGGGGAGCAGAAAAGCCATGAGGAAAAGCCAGTTTTGTAAATATGACCAAAAGGCAAAGAAATTGAGGGGGAGAGATCAAGTTTTCTACTGACTCTCACTGACCTCCATGCTTGTGTGCTAAAAAAGAGCTTTTTGCTGAAGAAGCAAACACAATATTTGTCAGAATACAAACACAATCTGTCTGGAAAGACAGCTCTCAATTTTTTTGAAGACTACTGATAAGTGGAGATTGAAGTAAAATCTTCCTCTAAAGGAAGGGACAAGGGACTGCAAAAAATATATGTCCAGTTTTTAAAACGAAAAGCAAATTTGCCTTTCTGTGTTATCAAAGAACATCCTAGTGCCATACTGAAAGCAAAAAAATCCAAATTCCTGAACTAAAAACATGTTTCTTCAGAGGGTTATTAAAATAACATTTAAAAAACTAAAACCAAACCAAACCAAAAACAAAAAAACAAACAAACAAAAAAAACAAAAACAAAAATAAAACAAAAAAAAACCAAAAAAAAATCAAAAAAAAGAAAAACTCCAAGAAAACTCAAGAAATAAAACTAATGGAGTCACTGAGTGAACACTATTCCTTCCAGGATAGATCCTAAAGCACGTTTGCTTTATCCCTGATTGTATTTAAAACCTAGAGTACCAAATTTTCTACACCACATGACCTTGACTCTGCCCTACCAGTAATGACAGAACTTTTACCCTGTGTTTCTGGAATAAATTCTGGAATAAATTCCATATCTGATGTAAGGCAGGCACTTCAAAGGCACATAAAGGTCATTTTCTTTCTCCCTGCAAGCCATTTATCAGCATTCCTCCTGGGAAATTGTTGGGCTGCAGGGGATTCCAGACGTGCTTGGGGTGTCCTGCTGCTTTTTTGCACTGAGCTGCTCTGCCCAGGGCTGGAGAGCCACGAGCACAACCTGTCCTCCAGACAGCCCCTGTCTGCCACCTCAGATGGCCCCAGATCCCTCACAAATTGCCTTAAAAACTTAAATACCCAGGGAGGAGGAGGCCTTAGAATGTGACCTTTAAGTCATCCTAATAGAGGATGTAAATACTGTCATTCCCATGCCACCAAATTGCTCTTTCTTTTTCACCACGGCACCAGCAAATTTTATTTTGCAAGAAAAAATTAGAAATTTAGGGATCATTCTGCTGAGTCTGTCCTGCCTTGATTACATCACTTTGGGGGACTTTTGCAAGGAGAAAAATTATCTTAGTAAAATGAGTGAGAAACAGAATCCAGAACAGGCATTGTAAGGGTAGTCATGGCAAGAAGTGGATTTTCATCAGATTTGGGGGACTGAGGTCTCAAGTCTGTAGCTGGAAATGAATGTTTTACTTTTTTCTTTAGGGAATGGAAGGTTTCTGGAGGAGATGGAGGTTATTAAAAAAAAAACAAAAATGAATGGACAAAAGGCATTTTAGGCCCGTCAAACACACACCTCCCTTCCACTGATCACGCTGACGGTGACAATGGTCTGAGTGGGATGTAAACATTTTGTGCACAGACGAAATAATCCAGGTGCCCACAATTTGGAGCTGAATTCCATTTTTGTGGTTTGACTCAGCTGCCAAAGCCCAGGGGCTTACACACACAGATAAGATTTGATCTTTAGCAGCCTTGGGACTGAGCAGGAAATCTGTTTGATCAGCTGGATTGAAGTGTTCTGCTCCAAGTCACCAGTTTTAAGAAAAGCTGCTGAAGGGACTGTGTGAAGACTGCCTGGACTGGTCCTCTTCTTATTCTATTACCCACCAGAAGTGCCTAAAGATGAGACACCCTTCATCACTGCTCCCTGGAAATACACATTTTTTTTTTCTGTTAAATAGATATTTCTCTCTGTTTAACACCAGCTCCCAGATGGGTCTGAGCTCCAGAGAGAGGAGCCTGTAAAGGCTTATATTATACAGTAGGTTTGTGTGAATAATAACAGATTTGGAGGTTATTTCAACCCCAAATTATCAAGACTGATTTTATGTATTCTGTGCCCTGATTTAGGTGCCACTGATTCCTTTAGTTGCTGAGCCTCATTTTACTAAATTTAGAATAGTGCACAGAAAGTTTTATCAGGAAGCGTCCTGTTTCTGCCCAAGGAGTTTGGATTTCTCCTGTGCTATTTGCAGCTCAGTCTTCCACAGGTCTTGCAACTCAGGGAAACAAACATTTGATGTAAGAAATCATCACCTCCTCACATAAGACAAAAATTAACTCCTGTGAACAAAAAAATCTTTCCACTTTAAAGGCTTTTAACTACTTCCAGAGAGAGAATATTGAGGTAGGTGGCCCTTGTCCTCACACAGTGGATGTTTGCATGTTCTGCAGCTAGACAGCAGTTGCAAAAGGAAATAAGAAATACGTTGTTCTATTCAAAACAGACATTGGTGGGCAATGCTGCTTTTCAGTGCTCTGCCCTTCAGAGAGATGCTTGTCACTAAAGCAGCCAAACTGCTTGAAAGCATTCTGTAAACTCTCAGATTATTGCGCTAAAATACAAAAAATTGGTGCTTTACAGCCTTTTAGATATGCCAGTAGTAGATGAATTAAGGCTATGTAAGTATTGAAAAATGGTGATTAATGTCAGAACTTAAAAATGTGTCTGAGAATGAGCTGTTCCGGAGAATTTAAACACTGAGTGATCTTGAACACTTCCTTGAGCCTTGAGGTTCTCCCTTTCAAACTCCTTCCCAGCTCCTTTGTGTCCCTGTCCAGGGAGATAGCTGATTCATAACCTTGCAGTAATTGAAACCAGTGTGAATTTCTTGAATATGACTAATCTTTACCATTCCTTACCAAAAAAAAAAAAAAGGAAAAAAAATCACCTAGTCCCAGCCAAGACTTTATTAATTTTAATATGAAAACATCCACACCTATCATGTCTCCCATGAGGTCCTCCCAGGCTGCTGCAGAAATGGAGTCTGACTTCTGTTGCTTTGGCTAGAGGCTGAGGATGTGAATTCCTCTGGCTAATTGCCTTTTTGGATAACCTACAAAGCACCAGGGGTCAGATTCTTGGCCTGGTAATGTTGCCTTGGCTCAGTGCCCCCACTCCCATCGTGGGGAATCCCAGGAGGAGAGAGGTACCAGGTCATTCCTCACAATCTCTGCCTTTTAACAAAGCTAAAAATGCCACCATCTTGGGTAAATCCCCCCCAAAAAAACTGTGTAGTGATCTTTAGCCATGTCTGTGACATGCGGGATTGTCCAGCTGGACACAGAGGGAAAGGAAAAAGAGAATTCCAGGTCAGCACTGGCCTGCCTGTCACCCTGCCTGTGTGATGCTATCACATAAACACCCCAAAATCAGATCATACCTGCCTGGAGGTACCAGGTAATTATCCTCAAAAGGTGTATCCTTCATCCTGAAATTATTTGCTCTGGAAATCATCCCCAGATGGTACTGCATGGAGGAGTTTCTCCCATCAGCAGGGAAGGAAAGGGAGGCACATGTGGAGCTCTCCATCCATTTTACCAGAAGGTGAAATATTCCTCATTCCTCAGCAGGGCCTGTGCACTCAGTGCTTGGAATAGATGGGGTTGTTGTCCCCAAGAAAATCCCTGTGATAGCTTTTTTGTCACAGAAAAGGGCAGATTTGTGGCTAGAAGTCAAAATGAGCTGATCTGCAGAGCCCCTGTCGGCTTCTCTTCACTCACAGGGCCCAGAGGTTTTGCCTCCAAGCTGGAATGCTCCCACAGGCCTTGCCTTCCCAACCAAAGCTCTTTCCACATCTAAATCAATAGAAATCATTAATAAAAAAGAATTGTCAGAGGTTAGCCAACAGCCAAAAAGAAAAAAACAAACAACAAAACACCCCAGACCCCAAACTTACAGGATTTTGGAGTCTGAGAGGGAACACACGGTGTGGGGTTTGTGAGGGACAGGGCAGGGTGGGGTCACACCCTGCAGGAGTGAGGCCTTGGAGTGGCTGCCTGGAACACACTGGATAAGATTAAGAAAATAAAGTGGATATTTATTAAAGACCTTCAAAAGGTCAGAAGCCTCCCAGAGGTGACACCCAAAATGGACAATGTTCAGGAGTTTTTCACACAATTATAAGTTTGGTCCATTTGCATTTCAGGGGTTAATCCTCCAATTACAGCTTCAGGTAATGAAGTCATTTACTCCCAATTTCCTCCCCCCCAAACCCACTTCTGTTTATACTTTTGGAGCCTGAGGCTGTCCTTGAGTTTCAGGCCCAGAGGGACTTCGTCTGACCAAAATGTGAAGACAGCCACTAACACTACATATGGAGCTTAGAGTTATCCACTAATTCAGTACAAAATCTGAAAAATATAAATGCTTAAATCTTAATGCATTCAGAAGGAGCACCCAGGTGCCCTGGGGTGACCCTCTCTGAGCCCAGGCTGGGGCTGATGTGCTCTAGAGGGAGCCACATCTGTCCTTGCTATCCCAGATGGAGGTCACCATCCTCCCAGACTTTCCAGGAAAGAGGGAGTGGCCGAGGCTGGAGTTACTGAGCCTGGACCACCTGGGAAAGAGGGTGCAGCCAGCACTTGTCCTCCACCTCTGGGCACTCCACAGGAAGGACTAAGGGATGCTGAGTTGGTTTTGAGCTCCCCGCCTCAAGCTGGCTGTGAAGAAATGGAAGGGCAGGCAAGTAAACGTGCATGTTCTGATATGGAAAAATGGCTTTTGTTTTTTCAGTCTGCAGCAGAGGTTGGTTCAAGTTACAGCGTTTAGATCTGGACTTGAAGAACTTCAGGGTTTGTGTCTGTTTGGGGGGTAGGGGACTGCTTTCAGGACTCACACCTAGACCCTGCTTTTGACTGAGCACTCTGCAAATGTTATGTGTTTCTAGCCCTCATAGGAAAAAAAAAAAAAAAAAAAAGAAGAAAAATTATCTCTGTGCATTTGAGAAAAAAAATAACATATTTGATATGGTAGGGGGGAATCCTACTCTCTTTAAAGGCAAAGTCAGGAAATAGCTACCTTTTATTTCAAGGAGTCAGATTCACAAAAACTACAGCCATAAAACGCAACAGCAGCCCAAAAAACCCACACAAAACCCTCTTGTATTTTATGCCTCCTCTTCTATTTCAGGTCCTCATTTGCCTAATTGCTTCTCAGAGGCTGGCAGAGATTTTCCCTGCAGCGCTGGGCTCTGCTGACTGCAGAGACCCTACCTGGCACACTCAGCCAGTGCGTCAGCATTCTGGGTGGAAATGAATGAAAAATCAATCAGGGCAGCTGCAGTGGTAGCATATTCAACTCTAACCAACTTTGTGCATGGTTTCAAACATTTCATTGTGTGTTCGGGGTTTTTTTTTCTGTTCTTTTTTTTAATTGTAAGTGGATCTGAAGTAGAATTGATCTTCCTTAGTCAGCCTAATAAGTGTTTTGTCATCTTTGCTGCTTAGCTCAAGCAAATTTGCCACCCTGACTGCTAAGTTAAGCTGCAGACTTGACTGAAATGCCAAAACCTACAAGAAGATTGTTTTAATCTTGAGAATCTGTCACTAGCAGATTGCGTCATGCAGTGGATATAGATACAGTGATAGAGCTTTGATTGTTTTAATTGCATTTGCAGAACAGAAATAGAGTAGGTCTGGAAAATCAAAAGTACACCAGAACCTCTTTTGAAGCACAAGTACTGCTTATATGTGGTCTTGCAAGGAGTTTGGCTTAGCAATGTTGGTCTGTGCACTTTCTTTTTGTCTTTTTTTCTTGTTGCATTTCTGCATAGGTAGAGTTAAATTTGGATTGCCAGTTTCACTTAGTTAAAGTCCACAATAAAGTGGTCCAATATTCATGCCAAAAAAATTAGCAGCTGTTGTAATTTCTGCCAGCTGAGTGGGTTCAATACATTAAAAAAAAACAACAAAAAAACCCAAACAAACAAAAAAAAACTTTCATAAGATCACTGCTCTAACAAGTTGAGCAGTGCAACACTGTAAAAGGTTTCCCAAAATTCACAATCCTCTTCTTGTGTGTGATGCCCTTACAGTGAAGAAGATTCTTTTGGCTGTAAAAATGAAGACTCTACTTTTTCTGGTGCTGATCTCTGCCTGTGGGGCTGAACCTCACCCTGGCAACTCAAGTCTGGAGCATGAAAGAATTGTTCACATTCAAGGTAAGGAAATAAGTGAGAAAATACCAATATCTTTATATTGCAGAGGGACACAGAGTAATGTGCTTAATGATCCTTAATTTACTCTTTTTTTTAATCTTTATGCTGTCACACTGTTTTTTAAATACTTGTATTGCTTCCTGTATTCTTTTCTGGTTCTGTTGCATTGTTATTTCTCTTTAGAAAAGTCAAAAGAAGAAAGTTGCACTGTTTAATAGCACTTAGTCACAACCTTGCAAAGTTTAGTGAGTAAAGTACAGCATGATTTTAAGACAAAGAGAAAAAGCATGCATCCTAAAGTAATAAACAACTGCAGTGGGTTGAAATACTTCAGTTTATTGTAGAATAGATGTGATTTTAAGAGGTCTGCCATACAGAGCTCTCCACAGCACAGATATTTATGGCTGTGGTTCATTTAAAAAGGCTCAGCACATCAGAGATCATAACCAGGCAACATAAACCGGTAAAAATAAAAAATAAAAAATGTAACTTACCCTGAAAGAAATGTGCCTTTCCTCATACCTTTAATTCACACTAAATATTATCCTGGCCTTCTGCAGAATCCTATTGGAGTCCCAGAGATTATAGCTGTGGCAGGATTTGAGTCTGCAGCACAATGCAGCTGTTTTTCCAGTCCCAGCTTCAGTCCTTGAGGGTTATCCTGCACAAGAAAAATCAGGGGGGTTACGCAGTAAGGACAGCCAGAATGAACAGGGATTCTCCTGCTTTCACCCCTACCTTCCCTGAGCCTGGCTAAAATTAATTTTGCAAAATTAAGGAATGCATAATTACTGCCCCTCCTCTCTCTCTCTCTCTCTCATTCCCCCTCTCTCTTTTTAAAGTTTGATTTATTTCTCTCAACAGCCAGAAAATCGTGCTGTTTGTGTAAATATGAATTACCAAGCTAGAGAGCAGAGTACCAGGAAGGGCTGAACGTTCAGGAGTTCACAGGAGAGGCAGAGAAGTTAAAGGCACCCTGTACCTATTAAAACAGGGATTGTCAAGGTCAGGCAGGGAGTAGAGGACAGCTGCTCTCCCTCTGAGGATGAAAGTCAGAGGAATGTGTTATCAAATGTAAAATGATGATCTATCACTGCTCTGAGATGATGAGCACTTGTTTCCCAGGGCAAATTTCAAGTCAGACATCGATGTCTAATAAACATATATTTCGCCTTTCCTTGTATAATGCAGATTTTTGTCTCTGAGCTTGACTTTTTTGGAAAATGAAAGTAGTGCGATATCCAGCACTTTAGTGCAATTCAGGAGTCATGCATGTCAGTTGTCACTAACCCAAAGAGTTCAAAGCAGACAGAAGTTTCCAGGTGAGCCCTTCTCCCTCCCTGTGAAAACTCACCTATACCTCAAGAGTTTATTCCTAGAAGGAGAGCCGGATAAAGATTTAAATTTGAGCTGTACCACAAGCCCTTTCCTCCAGCTGGTTCAGGCTCTCAAATGCACAGAGCCACAAATCAAAGGGACTTAAACTGCTGGGGATGTGGCATTTCTGCTTCTGATTTTTGCCATTCCTCTCTGCATTGTGGAACCCCAACAGGGCTGGGATCCCTCTCTGCCCAGTGCTGGGAAAAAAAAAATTGTAAAAAATCTACACCTGGAGATGGGATGGAGATCGGGGAACACTGTAGAAAATGTTCAGGTGTTTTTAATCACATTAACAAAACCCAGCATCCCTCTCCACAGCTGAAATCCAGGAGATGTGTGGCTAAACTCTGCCAGGGTTGGCTGCCTGGGAATGCCTTGGAATTACAGAAAGTGTGAAAGGGATTTCCTGAGGCAGAGAAGGAAACTGTGTTATAGTCCCCATTCTTTACATCATGTAATCTGCTGTAGGCTGAGTTTTATTTGTTGAAAAGCTGGGTTTCAGGTCTTCTTAGTGCAAAAGGGTTCTGCACCGTACTTTTCTGACATGGAAAACACCCTCCTAATCCTCCACATTTATTTTATGGTCTTATTCTTCTAATGCTGCAATTCTTTGGCTTCCAATAATATTTTTTCTTCTTTGAGGTTCACTTTAAAGCATCAATAACACCATATCCCCACAGCTACCATTTGAGTGGGCTTCTTCAAATTCTTCTCCAAGTGTATCACCTCCTGATTACTGTCCTAATTGGATATTGCAACCTGTTAATATCAGGATTTCATCTTTACACTGGTTCTGAATTCTTACTCCCTGAGTGCATCCAGCCAGGACTTTATTCCAGATAAAATCCTCATTTGGCCTCAGTGTTTCTGTTTTCCAGTTTTCATGCTTTGTTCTTCAGACCTTGGATCAAATTTGCTGCTCCCAGCTGAGCTGCAGTGCTGATCAATAGTCTGTGGTGACAGACAGTATTTAGCAGTCAGTCTCACTCACTGCTACTTGAAATGAACAACTACAAGCTCTGTATCAATAATTTTTCATCCTAGACCTCAAAAAGCTGAGTTTTGCATTCAGCATTAAATGTCATCCTAATTTTTCCACCCTTCTTTCTTCAAATGTCTTAAATGCCCACTCTCCTCCCTTCAGTGCTACTTAATAAGCCATGTGAAAATTTTATTTATTCAAAATTCATAATTACTTTATAAGATAAAATTAGTGAAAATATTAGAGAAGTTGTAGTGAAGGCAGTTCACTGGCCTTTTTTATACATTTTTTCCATATCATTCAACTCCCTAGGCTCCAAGCAAATGATACATCACATTCCTCAGCCTTATACATTTGTTTTTGTTACATACCTGATATCAGATTACTCTGACTTTCCTTGGCAAATATCTGCTTAACCTTATCCCTCTTTCTAGTACTGACTCTATTCCTGTTGTTCAAAAACTCTCTTCCAAAATTTGTTCTAAATTCCTGTTTGCTGCTGAAGTCAGACTGATTAACTGGTTAATGGTTTAACTACTTTACATGAATTTGTTATTTTGCTGCTGTCCAGAAACATTTTAGGTACTGTCCTAAAGTGACAGGTGAGGCCACAGCAGTGCCAGTGGGTCTGGGTGCCCTTCCATTTTCTGCCCTTCCATCACTGCAAAATCTCCTGACAGCCCCCTCAAACTCAATATTTGTTAACCAGAACAAAGAGTGTTTCATAAATTGTTAATTCTCTGGAATTATACTTTGCTTTCAAGGACACAGAGCTCTGCCTTTCAAATGTCCATTCTCTGGAAATTTATTTTTACTAAACACTTTCCCAGTCTCTAACACTGCAACAGACATAGCTCTGTGTCTGTCTTCTCTTTTAAATATTTCTGGTTTTTTCTAGAATTTATTTGCTGGTTTCATCAGCAGCTCTGCTGACAGTGTCAGTTCTAGCTCTTGGTTCTCTCCTTATTGGTTAATACAGTTAATTTGGACTTAAACAAGTCACACCTAAAACAACTGCAAGACAGTTTTACCTCCCTATTTTCATGGTGTTTTCAGCTTATTTACTCTGTCCCAGTTGCTTTTTAATATATTTTTTTCTCCTTGGGTTTTATTCCACTATGCACAAAATTCATAAATTTATAACATATATATTTTATATGAAAAGCTGCATTTTATGTCTTCTGTGGCTTTATTTTCTTTGCTGAAGCCTGTGGTGGATTTTATGGCTTTGCTCTTTTATCCAGGCTGCTTGACCCTATCCCCTTCCTCTCGTAGTTTGTCATTCCAGTCTCTCTTTTGGGGATAAAAAAATAAAAATCCCAGAAACCCCACACCCCAGGAAAACCCCATGTGCCTCAGGGAGACACCAGTTTCACTCTTCAGAAAAAGCCACAACCATAAATGAAATAAAATCTGGGGAGTGTAAAAATGGGACTGAAGCATACCCACACCACAAGAAAACAACATTTCCCCAGCACAACACTGTAATTAGAAACTCAGATTTTTTCTCCTGAACACCTCTCTCCCTGGTTTTGAGAGAGGGTGGCTCCTTTCAGTGCTCACTTTGTCCATCTCCTTGAGCTGTTCATGGTGCTGCTCACTGACCAATTATCCAAAAAAAGACAGAGCTCCCCTCAGAGATAAATTATCCAAAAAAAATACAGGCACTCCCCTGGGTGTAGCTGCTCTGAAAAATAATCAGAGTTGACTAAGCCACCACAGTAATTCCTGAATTAATTACCCAAGAGAGCCAGAGCCTTTAACACAATTCCAGTTTTTTCAGGCTGTAGAAGCACAAGAAAAGGCAGAGATGGGAACACAAAGTTTGGTTCGTGGAGGATCAAATTTAACATTTGAGCTTTCCTCTGAATGTAAGAAATCAATATTCATATTCATATTGATTAATTTTGCTGTGTTTGAGGTGAAAGTATGCACCCCTTTGCCTATCAAGATCCCTGCACAGATTTACTTATGCATACCCAAAAATTATTTCAACATGGAATGAAAAGAAAACTTTTTAATGCTGCCCAATTGGAGCAAACAAACAAACAAACAAACAAACAAAAGAAAAAACCCTAAGCACACACAAATGAGTCAAATCAATTAACCAATAACAAAATCAGAGGAAGTCTTTGACCAACTTATTCTCCAGTATAATGAGTTTTATTTACAGTCCACTTCTTTTCCTTCAAATCAAGTCAGAATCAACAGAGAGTAAGAATCTGAACAGAGTTTCTGGACCAGGCAAAAACATGATAAAAGATTAAATGCATTGCTCATCTGACATCTTACACTAATTCTTATCTGCTCAAGGTAGTCTTGATTATCTTCATGCTTTTCCACTTTACTTTTGACTTCTTTCCTCCTTTCCCCTTTTCTGCATGACACTGACATTTCTTTCCATTTCCTTGCCTTTGTGTTTTCTGCTTTATGTCTGAGTTTTTGGGGTTTTTTGGGGTTTTTTTTCTTGCTCTTTTGTTTTTGCCATTTAGGACAATTTTGATGATGCCACGATGCATTTTTCTGTCTCTTGTTGCAATTTTATTTGATTTCCACAAAATCAAAGCTTTTTCTTTGATTTCCACACAACCTGCTTCCCTCCTCAGATCATGGCCTGGTGCAACTGCAGGGGATAGAAAAGTCAGCAGAGAGCAGAAATTCTACCTCCAGAAATTCCACAGAAATCAACAAAATCCACCAAAAAAAATTTTAAAAATCCACACAAAACAAAAAAAACAAACAATAAAAAAAGAAAACAAAAATGTGCCCTCCTTGAAGACATCCTCGACTGCATGTTCTGGAGCAGACCTTAACTGATGGGTGCTAGGATATCTGTGTTATTAAAAAAAATATAATTACAGAAACACAAGGGTTCACATGGAACATTAATTTAAATCATTAATTTACCTTTGCTGGTTACGTCAGTGGAAGTCCATATTTCTAAATATCATTTGGGGGTGATTAAGGGACTGGAAGGGCTCCATGCAGTTTCTGTGTTATATTTTGGTTTTGTCAAACAGTCCTCCTGCCACCCATGAAGATTTACTTCTGTGAGGAAGGAGAGCAGAGGCTTTGCCTTGATTTCTGTTCTGTTCTGCACTGCAACACCTGATCTCCATGAAATTTATCTACACCCAAGCAAAACACACTTAGAAGTTATTTAAGGCAATAATTTAGAAGAGACGAAGTTTGTTATTTCCCTGATGGTTTTATGTGCTCTTAGGTCTCCTAGAAACCTAAACCTGTGTTAGTATGTCCCCTCTAACAATTCCCTCCCCAAGCTGAGGAGATGGAATCAGCTGAAAAATATTTTATCTCAGCCTTTGTTACGAAGACAGATTTTTTTGTCATATATAAGCCAGGTATTTTCAGCTGTACTGTTATTTGGAAACTGAAGCTTCTAAATGAGATTTATCTAGCATTTCTCTTACCATTTTTATATCAAAACGTGTTGGGGGTATTCTATCCTGTCTGCTCAGAGGCAGGAACATGGGAGGTGGATCCTTGCCTTTTCTTTCTCATGACACAGCAAAACTGCATTAGTTCTTGAGCCAAAAAAACCCCCATATTTTACTGGTCTTGCAGATGATATATAAAAGATTTTAGATTTTTTTTTCCTAAAAGCAGAAGGAAAAAGGTAATTAGTTAAAACACATATAAAAAAAATGTGCACTATGTGCCAAATGTGTGTGTGATTCTCCCTCATGTTTTTCCTCAGTATTCTTTGAGTATACACCCATATATAAGTTTATCAATAATGCACTTCTCTATATATTAAAGAAAACTGGAACCATTGTTGTCACAGAAAATATTTATTAATTTTAAGCAACATTTTAGATTTTTAAAAAATTGAGCATAACTAGCCACTGCTGTGGGAAGAGTGAGGATATTTTAGCATGAGCTCAAGTTCCTGGAAACACTACAGGAAAGCTAGAAACGACCTGTTTATTTAAAACATAATGGCACAGGATGATATTAAGCTAGGGACTTGCTAACAGTGTGGAACATTTAGGGAATACACGAATTTATCTGACAAAACACTTCTGTTAGGCCATCATCGTGGCTTATAATTTTGTTTTTCCCATCTGTAAAAATGCACATCTTTCCCTCCACTGTCACTTTGTGAGGCACGCCATGAAAATGCTGGAATAATCAATTTTTGTGGCCAGCTCAGCATAGGACTGTGGATACTCCTGGTGGATTAAGCAGATAAAGGTGTTTGCTAAGGGTTGTGGTGTGGTTTATCCTCTCTGCCCCACACTGTGTCCTTGGCCCCCTCCAAGCTTGGCTTCCCATCATTGTGGCGTGCAGAACCCAGGGAGGAAAGTAAGAAAAGAAAGCCAGGAGAAAGCCCCACAGCAAAAGTATAGTTAAAACACGCCAAAAAAAAAAAACAAAAAAGAAGCACAAAAAGCAAAAAACAAAACAAAACAAAACAAAATTAAAAAACCAAAAAACTCCACAAAAAAACAAAAAAACCAAAAAAAAACCAAAAAACCAAACCAAACAAACAAAAAACAAACACACGCACACAAAAAAAAAACCTCACAAAAAAAACACCAAAAAAAGCCCAAAATATCACAACACAACCCAACAATCAGCCCTCAACTAAAAAGTCAAAATAACCTTTAAAACATGTCCAGCAGTAAAATTTGGAGCTAAACCAAATAAGGCAGCAGGTGAGGCTGAAGTGAGAGCTCCAATAGAGCCAACCCCCCTTTCTGTCCTTGAAATGGGCACCACACTGACCAACACCAGGGCTAGAAATGGACAAATCCATGACCACCAGAGCAGGAGTGCTCATTGTGCAGCTATCAGGCTGGGGAGGCAGAGAGGAGGATGATTAGGAGGATGAGGATGAGGAGGATGAGAATGACAGAACAGGCTCTCAGCCTGTGCCTTTTCATTTAAGGTAGCAAAATATCCTTTCCCTTGCAGCTCATACCAGATTTGGCACTGCTGAGATACAGCAAAGCCAGCCCAAAAAATCAGCTTTTTGAGTGAGTTTTGATTTCTTTCAGGCAGCCTTTCCCTACAGCTTGGGGAAAGCAGCTCCCAGAGTGGTGTTCTGTCCTGAACAAGCTCTGTTCCCTGTGCTGCCCTTGCCATCCCTCTAACTGCTCCAAGAGGACTAGCAAAAGGCCACAATCTGTCAGAATCAACAGCAGGGAAGCAGGAGTGAGAAAAAATGCTGCAAATTAGTCACCAGTGGGGCCTGGGTCTGTGCTAACAGCTCAGCTGCTGCCTGCTTGACCATGCAAAATGTGCCTGGAAGGGTGGAAAGCCCCACCTGGGAAATCTTTCTCCTCCCAGTTCTGCCCTTGGAACTGAGTCCAGATATCACCGACTGGGGTCTCTGTACAAATCACAAACAGAACAGGACTGCTGGGAACGTGCCTTGAGCTGTTTTATTTTCCAGCATCAGTCTCATTACATGGTTATGACAATGGGAAGATGCCACCAGCTCACATCCCAGAACTCAATGTTACAACTTACTTTAAAAGTTTCTTGACCAATCACACAAAGCAAAAGCACATTGACAGTATTTATATCTGTATAGTATATATTCTATATTGACAGTAGTTCCATCCAACCACTATAAGCACAGGTACCTTTGGTTAAACAATGCTTGCTTCTTTCAAATACAATACCTGCTTGTGAGCATTAAAACACAATGCACAGAGCTTCATTATTAAGCTTCAAACTTCCTAATATCTCACTAGATAAACTTTTCTGTAGCTTAGAGAGTTATTCTAGACCAGCGTTAATACACAGACCATTGTTCTATTTGTCCTTATTTTTCTACTTTTTAAATAATTTTTCTGCTGACCAATCTCATGACTGCTGCTTAGCTCTAATCACAGTTCTGCAGTCCCTGAGGCCTGCATTTTGCAGCTTTCCCAAAAACTCTCAGATTTTGTGGATTCCCACAGCCAGAGGCAGCCACCAGGGTGTTGCCACCTCTGTCCCCAGCAGAAGAAGCAGCTGGGAGCTGCCCAGCTCTGCTCTTGCACCATCTGAGGCTCAGGAGGGGCACACCTGAGCTGCCTTGTTCCCAGCCAAGATCCAGACCGTGCTGTTTGCAAGGACAACTCTTCAATGAGGGTCAAACCCTCCCTAATCCAGGGGTTTCAGAGTTCACAGCTGTTTGGATGTTCACCTCATTAGTTCTCTGATGGCATTTCTGAAGGAAGCAGTTATTATCCTCCTCAAGTGACCTCACCTGGGTGTCCCATCCTTTTTCCTTCTTGCAGTCACCTTCCAGATATTCCTGCCATTCAGAGACAGAAATAATTTTATTTACAAGGACCAGCCTTGTCAGAATGCCCATGAGGGGAGCAGCCAGGGAGCTACCACCCTTCAAACCCGTGGTTCCTCCATCTCCCATCACTGTTTCACAACAGATCAGTCTTTGTTTCACTAACATAACCCAAGAAGAAGAATGCATTGCTCATTTGAGCTCAGTTTCACAACAGTAAAACCAGAGACAATCACCTATTTTATATGAAGGAATTCTGCTTTGCTCTCTGTTTGATTTCTTGGGGTTTGGGTGTTTTTGTTAATTTATCAGCTCCACGAAGAGCGAGACCATTCATTGAGCCACACTCCCAAAAATGTTCAGTTTAGGTAGATTTGGCCCTGGCTCTCACTGGCTACTGGATAATGAAGACCTCTAGGCCTCTTGCCAAACCCCTGTCATCTCATTTTCAACCCCAAGTCCCTGTTGCCCTCATGTCTTGTAGCCCAAGCTGTGCCTCATTCCCCAGCCTGACATCTGCTTTTCCTCGAAAGCCAGGGATCCTTCCTCCTCTCCCAGATCTGGGAGAAGCAGCAGCAGTAATGTCATTTTCTGCTTCACTGTATTTCCAGTGAGAAGGGCACACCATCCCATTTTCTGTAAAAAAAAACTGGCTTTTGCAAAACTTGTGGGTGGAGGCACATTTCAGGTGTCACATCTCCCTTGGAGCCTCCAAGGTCAAAAGATATTCCAGGATGAGAAAAGCCATCTTTCCCTTTCCCTTTCCCTTCTTTTTTTTTCTTTCCTTTTCCCTCTCCTTTCTATTTCCTTTTCCCTTTCATTTTTTTCCTTTTCCATTTTCTTTTTCCTTTTATTTTCCCTTTCCCTTCCCAGGCTACCATCCCCTCTATCTCTCTACAGCTACTCACTCAGCTCGTGGCTGCTGCAGAGGGCTGCTGCAGAGGGCTGCTGCTGGGAGGCAGCCAGCAGGGAGGAACATCCCCAAATTAGGGTGCTGCTGCTGGAGTCAGAGGTGACAGTGCTCTGGGCAAGCCTCCAGGCCCTGCTGGCACAGCCACAATTGTTAGAAAGAGTGAGTATTAACAGCCTTGAGTCACAGCCTCCCAGTCTTTTCTGCTAAATATTTATTAACCTGACTATTTCGGTATTAAAAGCCCAGCATAGCTGAGCTCTGAGTCAGATTTCTTGGTAATAACCACCCCAAAGCATAACATTTCTCCTCCCCAGGTGGACAGAGTGCTGTGGAACGTCTTTGTCCCCAAAGGAAACGAAAATTTGCAGACAAACTGTGCTGGCTGTCTTTCACTTTCCTCCTTCTCCTCCTCCTCCTCCTGTGGAAACTGCTGGTAAAGCTTTCCATGGTGCCTTGCCTTGGATCACCTCTCTCCTTGCATGCTCTCCTCAGGAATGGATTATTGGAGCATCCCTGAGCCTCTGGAAAGGAGAGCAGTGAAAATTAACATCATTTAAAAGGGGCTGTAGGCAACCTCCTCTGCAGCTTTGTTTTTTTTCACCAGGCAAGAACGTCTCTCACCCTGGCAAAACACCTTGCAGCACTCAAAATTTGCCCATTTTTGAGGAAGCTGGAGCCCTGACCTGTGCAGAGAACAGCAATGCTCTGGACACGGTGCCTCCCAACCATGAGCTGTACTTTTGGGATACCTGTTTTCCCCAAGCTCTGCTCAGATGCACAATTGCACTCAGCAAGCTTGTCCTTACAATTACCACCCTCATTTTGTGTTTGCATAAACACAAAATCCTGCATTCCCTGGGGTGCAGCTCAGTGCAGTAGTGAGCAGAGAGGGAAATCCAGCTGAGGCTGCAGTTTGGGCAGATATTTCCTTTAACCACAGACCTGTCACCAGGTCTCAGAAGCCTGGGACTGTCTGGAGGGATCCAAAAGTCTCCCTGCATGCCCCTCATGCTGTGGGCATGCCACAGATTCCTGCAGTGCTGTGGACAGACAGCTGGAGGGGTGGATAGACGCTCCGCATCCATCTCAGTCCTTCCCTCCTCCAGCCACCCACATCTCCCTGGCCGATGACATTTTTTCATCAGTTTTGTCTGAACCAACACAGAAATTGCTGCCAGCCTTCACAGAGCCACCCTCTCAGCAGCCTCTGTGTTTTTTTGGGAGCTCACCCACAGCTTTTGCTGGGTTCAGAGAGAGCCAGGTCAAGCCTCAGGGCAGGGAATCACAATTTTGGGCAGCCACATCGACCTGCTAAACATTCACAGGGGGCTGCCAAGTCTCTTCACAGCCTGTGAGTGCAGAGTGAGGTTGGTGGTGCTTCCTCAGTGAGCTGGTGATTTACTGGGGATTTTGGTCACTGTCTCAGGGGTCAAGGACAGCAAACCCAACAGAAATGCTGAGCTTGCTCAGTCAGTTTTGCAAACTTCACCTGAGGAACAAGGCAAGATGTACTGAAATGAGGCAAAACTCTCACTTTTGGGTACATCTGCTGACTAGCACATGAAATCTGCATTTCCCAGGGTTTTCCCAAGGCAGCATAGCTTGTAAAATCCCCAGAGACTCAGGGCTGGAAGAGAGCACCTGCCCCAGCCAACTGTCCTAAGCAAAATTGTTTCACAGGGTAACATCTGCTGCTAGAGGGAAAGAAAGGAGGAAACCTGGGGTGAGGAGGAGAGGAGATAGACAGTCATATCAGGTTTGCATGAAAAGTGAGATCAAAATATAAAAGATAAAGTTTTAAGGAGGTCAGCAAAAAAAGATGAGGAAAAACCGCATTGGGATGATGAAGAGGGTGGGCAGCAGAGGAATAGATTTTACGTTTGAGCAACAGGACTTCTTTACTCTGGTCAAAAGAGGAACTTATACACAAAAGTTAGAATAAAATACAAATACAAATGCCTAAAATATCTACTTTAGAATTTTGCTGTCACTTTTCATGTCAGTATAAATAATGATGTTTGATTCATTAATGGTTTTTCTGCTTTGTGAGTGGGATTCTCTGCATCCCAGACTGTGAGGAGCTCTGTGTGCTGCTGCCTGAATAAGCAGAATCCCTCCAGAAAAACTGAGTTATGAAAATAAAAAATTAAGCACTGATATACAACTCGTGAAAAAGGAAAATATGGGAAGTGTTTGGGGGCCTTTTATGGGTGATGGTATTCATTCATCAGCAATAGAACTGTGTAAATCTATTTACACAACTCCCTCTTCATGAGTCTAGGATGTTCTCTCCCTTTGTGAGGGGCACTGAGATGCTTTGTGCACAAATAATTAAATAATAAATTAGAATATTCATAAAATCTATTATATGTATTCTATTATATATTATAATTTTTAACATTGTATTGTCATAATTAAATAATAATGAAAAATACCTATTTATAACTGGTTTATAAACCTTATTACTGAATAGGTCCAAAATGATTGCATGGTAGTGATCCTGCAGATGCAGCTAGTGAAGGCTGAGCTAGAACAGAGGCCAGACAGAGTTACAGAATAAAGCAGGGATTTATTCAAAGGATCTCCTCCATGGATCCACTTTGGGCAGCACAAGAGCCCAGCCAGGGCTGAGCCCAAGATGAACCAAAATGGTCCCAAAATGCACGACCGGACACGGGGTCTGTCACTGTGATCAGTTCTGCTCCATTTGCATCTTGCAGCTCATTGTCCAGTTCCAGCTTTAGCTTATGAAGTCCCATCCTTGTTTTTCTCTCTTCAATTTACTGTTGTTTATAATTTTTGGAATTGTTTTCCTTTTCCAAGGAAAAGGAAAAAATAAGTCCAAGGAATTTTTTTCCTTTTCCTACCTACCCTGGGAGCAGAACTTGCTAACACTAAACATGAAGCTCAGAGCTGCACACTAAAGCAGCACAGAATCTGAAAAATATAAAAACTAAACTTAGGACACCAACAACATTGACCCATTCTGTAAAAGGAAGACTGCAAACTAATTATTGGAGAGCGAGTTGTCACAGACATATTTTATGAAAAATCCTTTCATTAGGATCTTTTCTTCTGAGAAGCTGAGAAGCTTCAGCTTCTCCATGTTTTGTTGCTTTGGAATGTGATCTGGAGAATTGTTTGCCCAGCATGTGAATTGTTTTTAATTAATGACCAATGACAGCCACCTGTGTTGAGGCTGTGAGAAGTCACAAGATTTTATTATCATTCCATTCTTTTCTTTTGCTAGCTTTCTGATGTCTCTTTTCTTTTAATATAGTCTTTGTATATAATTTTCTTTTAATATAATATATATCATAAAATAATAAACCAGCCTTATGAAACACAGAGTCAAGATTCTCATCTCTTCCCTTGTCCCAGCACCCCTGTGAACACCACCACAGTGGGTGTTGGTTTTTTGGGCTTTTTTACCTTTTCTTCCTTAAATCCCACAGAAAATGGACCCCGTCTCCTGGTGGTAGCAGAGCAAGCCAAGATCTTCTCCCACCGTGGTGGCAACGTGACACTGCCATGCAAATTCTACCACGAGCACTCCTCCGCTGCCGCCGGCTCAGGAACACACAAAATCCGTGTCAAGTGGACCAAACTCACCTACGATTACCTCAAGGAGGTGGATGTGTTCGTGGCCATGGGGCACCACAGGAAGAGCTACGGGGTCTACCAGGGCAGGGTGTCCCTGCGGGAGAGCAGTGAGAACGACGCCTCGCTCATCATCACCAACATCAGGCTGGAGGACTATGGCAGGTACAAGTGCGAGGTGATTGAGGGGCTGGAGGATGACACAGCAGTGGTGACCCTCAGTTTGGAAGGTAGGTGATGCCCTGGGACGTGCCTTGAGTGGGACTGATGTGGTTTTAGGGAATTCCTGCTTCTTTTTTCCCTCCTGCTGATTTTGCATTATCAGATGTCGCATTATTGCTGATATTATCGGCAATGTTGCGTTATCACTGACTTTGTCTTATCACTGATTTTTTCTTACCACTGATTTTGTGTGTTATCAGTGATAACAGCAAGCGGAGGAAGCAGAATTCACTGCGCTCTGGGGAACCTTGGCCTGACAACAATCATAAATTGGAACGTTGTCTGGCTACTATAACTCATGCTGGCCTATGGTGTATCCAAATTCCAGCCAGACCTGGTGTGAGAGAAGCCAAGAAAGGATGAGCAAACACAGTGTTGAGAGTTCCATGTGGTTTTGATTTTCTCCTGTCATTTTGCAGAAGCAGCTGCATCTTTTTACCTAGGTGAAATTATATAAAATTCCCCCCCCAATGGCAGTTTTACGAAACTTTGGGATATTTTAGATCAGGCAAATGCAAATCTTCTTTTAAGGATAAAAAAAAGTTACATTAGTTACCCAGAGACAGTGGGTTTGCATTTTTCCAGCCTTATAGTTTGATAAATTAGATTTTTATATTGCATGTCGGGATAACTCCTATATGTAGTGTCTAGTCATTTTCTTCAGCATTATTCCTGAAAACAGTAGAGTTAAAAAGTAATGAAACAGGTTTAAAGAGGACAAAATTTCAGCTTTCCTTACTTCTTATGCAATTCAGATACATTTTATAAGTTTCAATACATGTAAAGGAGTGTTTGACCCTTTCTTTTTTCTCCCAAAGCACTGCACTGAACACAGAGGTAAACAAAAATTTCGTGAGGACATATCACACATACTCTTACACTCAGCAGCAAGTGTATGCCAGAGGGATCCTGAGAGAGGGAGAGGAAAAAGAAAAAAAAAGAGAGAGAAAAAAGAGGGAAAGAGAAAGTGGGGGGAAAGGGGAGAAAGAAAAAAAGGAGGTAAGGAAAAGGGAAATGTGGAGAAAGACAGAAAGGGGGAAAGGAGAAGGAGAAGGAGAAGGAGAAGGAGAAGGAGAAGGAGAAGGAGAAGGAGAAGGAGAAGGAGAAGGAGGAGGAGAAGGAGAAGGAGAAGGGAGAAGGAGGAAAGGAAAAGGGGAAATAAAAGGGAAATGGAAAAGGAGGAAAGGAGGAAAGGAAAAGGGGTAAAGAAAAAAGGAGAAGGAAAAGGAAGAGGAAGAGGAAGAGGAAGAGGAAGAATGAAAAAGATACAGCTGCCCTGCACAATAAGAATGTCTGAGTGGTTCTTGGAACCAAGTAAACATAATGGGATTATTTTACTTCTTTACATCTATTCTTCCATTCCTGGCTGGAGGCCACAGAAACTTCCCCTTTTGGATTGCAGGAAAACCCTGCCCAGTTTCCATGCCAGTGGGGTAGTGCATTTAAGTTGTTCCAGCCCACATAATTCATCTTTAACAAGAATGGACCCTGTTCTTTTCAAACTTATGGGAAAAAGAGGACTGGACACTTACATGTTTAGCTTCAGTTCTCTAAAGCAGTTATGAGTGAAGATAGAGCTGGAGGATAAAAATCTTTATTTTTCTCTGCTGGCCACAAACTTTCATGTGTTCAGCCTCCCCTCCACTGGGGCAGTCTCTGCAGGAGCTGCTCAGCCCCTGAAAGGAGAGAATTCCTCTTGGCAGGCTCAGATTTACCTGAGTGAAACAACTCTCCTCACTTGCCCAGGGTCTTTCCTCCTCTGCAGCAAAAGTTCATTATTTTTCTGCTGTGAAAAGCAAGGGAATTGTGCTGTGAATGCTTCCTGCTGTGCCTGGGAAGGGGAGATGCTGAGGGACGTGGAAGCAGAGCAAGTTTGCCTGAAGCTTGGTACAAATGCTTGTGCACATGCAGAAATCCATACCTGAAGTTCATTATTGGATTAAAGCTGCAGTGAGAAAGCAGTGAGAAATCATTTCTTTGCTGCATGCAATCACACAAGGGAGATCTGTTTTAAAAAAGGAGATTTTCTTCCGTTTTTACTGTTACTGTTTTGTAATACAGCACCAGCCTTGGATACAAGGTCAGGGTCCCTCCTCCAAAATAAGGAAATTCATAAGTAGAGGAGGAATCATATTTCCTCAGCCAAGTGTGTTCCAACCTGCTCTCAAAGGAAAGTTTACATATTTTAACCAGAGTCTGGCTAACATAAGGAACAATGTTTTTTCAGTGATTTTTTTCACATATGGGGCAGGTGTAAGGCTGTTCATTTCTGACATTGTGGAGTGGTGTTTCTTAAACTGGAAGGAACATTTTCTTTGCAAAACCTCATGGTAAAATGTAACATTTCAAGTAAGATAAGAGTGGTGAGAGTTTCAGTGTCAGCCCTGCTTGTGCTGACTAAACCCAGTAATTCTGGGACTATGGCACACTGAAGTTTCCTAATAAAAAGATAAATACTAAAATATAATAATATTACAGTGAAGATATATAACTGATAAATATATTCCTCTGTTTGCATGGCCCTGTGCTTATTTTTTCAACACTCTTGCAGCTTTATGTAGTTCTGGCATTAATTTCCATTTCATGTATTTGTGCAAAGCAGAAGAGACCAGAGAAGGGAAAAAAACCCCACAATATTTGTGACAAAAATTAAAATATATCAGCCCATTCCAACATTCTACAGTCTGGTGCAAATAATTAGGTTAATCTCACAGTGGAAGTGATTTGCATCAGCAGCCTGATGTCCTGAGTTGGTGGCCTCAAGGATGTTAATTGGCAGCACAAAAAAGCCATTTATACCCAGAAATGCCCAAGAGCAGTGCAAAGCAGCTGATGGCTCCCTGTGCAAAACCCATGGCCCTGTATCAATACCAAAATTCTTGACCTCCACCTCCATGGACCTTTTTTCTTCTCCCACTGTGTTAGCATTTTATTTTTCCCAGCCTTAAAGGCCTCCTGGGGTTGTTATTAAATAAACCATTCATAATAACTTGGCACTTTTAGCTTTGGAAAAAAACTCTGAAGTTAGAGTCAGTCTGAATTTGTTGCATACCTTACACTTTTCTGATTTGTTTTCTTCATTTTTATTAACTGGAAACCACAGCATTTTTTCCCTAGACCACAGAGATTGTGCTGAGCACCAGCTAAAGCTCAGAACTGGAACCCACTGCAGTTTTCCACAAAACCACCAGCTTTAGGATCTGTTCATGTGCTAAATCATGTCCTGATTTTCAGCCTGAAGTAGCAGGACTGGCCTGAGGGCTGGTCAGGGTTGGTCTGGGCTCAGCAGGAAGTGTCAAGTACTGAGAAAAGCAGGATGTTCTTTATGGAGAACCAACCTCATCACCAAAGCCATCTCTCTCTGAAATGGCCTTACCCTCCTCCTGCTATAAAATATGGATCATGAGTTTTACACTCTTTGTTCAGTGCCCTCAAGTCAAAAGCCTGAAATATAAAAAGGTCTCTGACAGCAGGCAGATATTGTTGTCTGAGTTGAGAGCAAAATAAGAATCCTCAGCTCACATTAAATTTTATTTATGGCAGCTTTTTACGGTCCCACACTAAATTTTCTTTATGTTTGCACTTTGCTAGTTTATTTCCTCATGAACATCTGGCACTGTGATGAATCTGACTGCTCCAGGTCTGTGGGTTTGGCCTCCCAGGCTCCAGCCCTCAGGTGCTGCTCAGGCACGGGTTTTGTGTGCCCTCACTGCAGGAGAACCAGGGCAGAGGTGGCAGAGAAAGTGGGACAATGCCAAACAGCCAAAGGCAGGATTTTACCAAAATAAATTATTATTTAATAATTAAATATTTTTAATAATTAAATATTTTTTTAAAATAAATAAATAAATTATTTTTTAATAGTTTCTCTCTTCAAAGGGAAGTGAGTTGAACAGAGTAAGTTTGCAATACAGGCTATAAAAATAATTAACTTTTACATCCAATGCTACTGGGAATTTGAAGATCTGGGTAAAATCATTAAAAGCCTCTGTAGAAAGCAGCTTCTAGATAGAAGCTAACTCTTCATGTGGCTCCCCAAGAACCAAAAAACACCAGCATTCATGTTCTTTCTCTATGTTGGCATTTAGATCTAAGAAAGAAAAAAAACCAAAAAACCAGGCATCTCTTTCAAAACCAGACTCTTTAGTTCGAAATGGCTCAAGCGGATCCATAAGCTTCACATAAACAAAATTTTTCAAATTGTCAAAACAATAATTTTTTAATCTGATCATTTGGTCTTCAGCTGGATGTAAGCAATGGGGAATTCAGAGTTGAAACCAACAGGAAATCAGCTTCATGCTCTCAAGAGCAGGAGAAATCAGATTTAGCCTAATAATGTCATATTTGTCTCCTCTGTGTGTTGCTGTTCCATCCATACACACACTAAAAAAACCACATATTTCTGTGTGATGATCTGTTCTACTCTCTGAAAAGCTGATTTTATAGGACATACTTTTTGTGGGTGCCTGGAACAAAAACCAAAGAGGGGTTGTCAAGAGTAAGTCATGGCAGACCAATATAATTCCTTCTGTGACAGGGCTTTGCAGACAGAGCTGTGGTTGCTCATGCTCCAAGAAATGGTCCTTGAATGATGCAGATAAAACAAAAAGTTTAAATAATTGTCTGAAAAATGATGACATAAAAGGAAACTGACAAAAAATTTAGGAGTAATTAAGCTAAGAAGAGCAGAGAAAGGCAACGGTCCCCAAATTTTTGATAAAGGCTGTAGAAATACAAGGGAATAATCTGCCCTGGGCCAGATCAGTGTATTTTATATGTTTTTATTGGTTTGAAGCAAGCAACCCCATTGACAGTTATGGGATGCTGGAGGGACAATATTTCAGGGTTGAGTTTCATATTTAGGGAGATTGATACCCGAGATTGACAGCCGGTGACTGGATGATCAGACATCTGAAAGTTCTGACAGGCAGCAAAATGGAGGTGGAGACTGTGAAAATAAGGGTCTCACCAGTTTTTATGGAATTTTAGGAATCCAGCAAGGAAAATTTTGCCATTAAGTGTATGAACCTGTCAGTATAAAACTGTGCCCTACAATACAGTAAATAGCAAACTCTACTGTTGCCCCATGTTTGCACTGGCTGTGAGAAAAATTACTTTTCAGTTTAGGCTAAAACTTAAGAAACCCTATTTCTTTACTGGTTGGTTTTTTTCCCCATATGGATCAACAGAAATTTGTATTATTCTGGTTCCACGTGTCGATACTCTTGAAACTGCTAATTGTGTATGGTGCTGGCTTAATTAACACCCATAAATCATTACAGAGGTTGAACTTTCTGAGGTTATTTCCTTACCTTGCTGTCCGGGGTAAGTGCTCCAGCTCCTTGCCCTGGCAGTGTGTGTGAAGTGAATTTACCTGCACTGAATTTTAGGGGCTCATGTAAGGGATACATATTAGACTCTGAAATATAAATAAGACAAATACACTCCCAGAAAACCACAGCAAGTGGAGAGGTGTTGTACATTCGCTCACTTGAATGAGAAATCCATAGAAATACTGGTGTTGCTGTAAGGAGGATATATAATACATCCATTTTTGGTAGAAATCCCAATTTCCATTACAGGATTCATTTTCCAAACTGCAGTTGCTTGGTCACAGGTGCATGCTTCCCCTCATTTCTCACTGACATCACATTCTCTTCTGAGCTGATGTGTCTCAGGCTCTTCCTGTCTCTTTTGGGAGCAAGGAGGTCCTTCCCTTGGGGCAGAACCTTTTCCAGAGAACCGTGGATTTGGGAGAGCAGCCACACCATGATTCCTTATAATGGAAATTAATATCCCCACTCAGCCTCCACATGAGTAGGGATCGGAATCACCAGGGTCAAGCTAAGGCTCCTCAGCTCTGCCCTCCCACAAAGTAATCAGATTTTAACCTTCTGAGGCTGGAAGTTTTTTGCCTCCCTCCCTTTTTTCAAGCTGAATTTGTTAAGGTTTGGGAGTGGGTGTTTTGTCTAGTGGCAGAGCAAGGGGCTGGAGTCAGAAATTGAGGCTCAGGCTGTGCTTTGGGAACAGCAAGGAGCCTCAGGACAGCTTTTGTCCATTCAGGAACAGATGGGATGGATTATACTTTGATGGGTTTCTAAGGTCCAGGGCTGAGGAAGACTCCCTGCCATTAACTAAAGATCAGCACTGCTAAAGTGTAAAAGGAAGGGAAGATGAATATCAAGCTCTCACTATGAATTTCAGCAAGGTTTGATAGGGAAGTGAAGGAAAAAAAAAATTAACAAAATTTCAAGGTAATTCAAAGCTGCACAAAGGAAATACCCAGTACATTTTCCTCAGCAAAATCATCCCTGGCCACCCCTAGCTGCAGGGTGAAATTAATGCTAATCAGTTGCAGGCTTGTACTGCAGATGAACTCCTACAAAAAATCAGCTTCTATGCAGTCTGCTCCAATATAGCCCAAAGCTAATAATACAGTTTAGTGCATATTTATGTTATAAAAACATTATGTCCCAAACTGTCAAACTCAGATTTGTAACACATTTACATGCACAGTTTAGCCCCTTTTGAAAAGTGATTTTGGAAACCTTAAGGAATCAAATCTGTTTAAATACTTATCAACTAGTTGCTGCTCAGTTTTTAGAAGTATGTAAGTTTATATCTTGATCTTTCCTACTTGTAGGGTGTTTTTCTAATGTATATGCAAATCAAACACATATACTGAAAAAGGAGTCTGTTGTCTGGGGAAATGTAATTCTGAAAAAAATAATAAGTATTAGATTTCTAATAAAGTAAAAAGGCTTGGATTCCTATTGAATTTGCTAAATTTTTATTATACCCAGTGATATTTCAATCCATTAGCACTGACAAGGAATTGATATTTTTTAACAAAGACATGATGAAGGAAAAACAGACATCCAGAAAAATAGGAAACATTTTCAGTGTCTTGTTTATGAAGTTGAATTTAACACACATTACGTTACATTACATTCATACACTGCAGTTCAGTACGTCACATAACAGAAAAGCCCTTTAACAAAGGATTTACAAAAGGAAAGAACTGAAGCAGACTCTCCAGCTAATTGATGAAGCAGAGCAAAATACTGTTTATTACCCTGCCAAGTTTAAATTTGCATGCTTTATTTTCTTGGACCAAGTCACTGAGGTTTAGTAATAGCAAAGATTTTGTTAAACAAAAATAACACTTGGACAACAGGAGGGTGAGGGAGAGAGGAGGAAGCAAGGGGACTTTAGGAAACTGGCGGAATAGATACAGGAATAGGTTAGAATGTTCTGAAAGAAGAGTGGCTTCATCACAAGGTATCTGCCTTGCTTGACCACTGGGTAATTTCTCCATCCTATTCTGCACTGCCCTGAGGACAAAGAAATTGTTGTAGGCGAGAGGATCCAACAGCAGTAAAAAAGTAAAAAGGAAGGTGGATATTTATACCAGTGCAAAGTTTTTGGCTCATGTGTTATCTTGTCTTCAGTCCCCCCGAGTCCTACAGTGCTTAGTTCTACAGACATGTCTGAGGATAAACATTCTGAGCTGGATCTTCTCTAATAGGACTTTATTTCAATTTATTATGAGACTGGGCTAAAGCCAACTGTAAAATTTCGGTCTGGGTTAAGTTTCCAAGCCCTGCCAAAGATTAGGGTGGTCTGATCCAAACTTTTGTTTCAAGTCTCTCTTTTTTCTGCTTTATCAAACCCACATGGGGAGGTGGTTCCTTCAGTGCTTTCTGAAATGTCTTTCACGCTCCAAGGAACAATGTTTAATTTCTGATATTTTCCATAAAACAAGCAGAAAAAAAAATTTGAAAAAATAGTGTCAGGTAAGAGCAGCAACTGTGATTAGATGTCACTTTTGAAACCATCCTGGAAATGTCCTCACGTTTCCCAGCCCCTCTTGGATGTCCTCTGTCGTGAGGTCTCTCTGCTGACCCTGTCTGGGCAGGGATGAGCACCAGACAGTGATTGGGGACAAGGCTGTGTCCTTGTCCCCTGGGGGACACAGAGCATTTGGCAGGGCCATGCTCCCTGCACAGTGACCCTGTCTCAGGGTGAGCCGTCAGTGCTGCAGTGGCAGAGAGGGAAGGGGGTGTCACACCTGATATCCCACCAGGGCTGTGCCACCATCTGTGCCAGGGGAAACCTGTCCTCTGTGAGGAGCCCTCTCTCCCTGGGTGGTGACAAATGGCCCAAAACCAGCAGAAAACTCTCCCACACAACTTCACTGGTTTCATTTCCCCATAGCTTTAAAACCTCAGGATGCTAAAATTGAGTCTCCTACCAGATTAGCCTTGGAACGCTGTTCTTAATGCAGATATTATTCCTGGAATAATGTGAAATTTTAAAAAATTAAAAAAAAAAAAAAAAGCCACCCCAAAAAACCCACGAAAAGTGCAAACAAAAAGCATCTGTCTTGAACCTCTCAGGAAATCTTGGCAAGGGCTCATGCAAAGAACACAATGCTTTTTATGTAGGTCAAAACATTTCATCTTAATGTCTATGAATCAAAAGAAATAATTCATAGAGATTCAATGATTCATTCAATAATTTATTCTTTCTAAATTGCTGCCAGGAACTCCCCTACTCCCATTCCACACGAAAAAAACCCCATCAAACCAACCAAGCAACAAACAGAAACACACACACAAAAAAAGAAACAACCCTAAAGAAAAAAAAATTAAAAATAAAACCAAAACAAAGAAACAATCACCCAAACAAACAAAATTAAAATAAGCAAAGGAAAACAGCCACAAAAAAGCAAACAAATTCAAAGAGTAAAGCTATGCTAGGGTTTAATTGACTCTCTTTAAAATGAGAAATTGACCTTACAATGGATAAATGGAAATTTTCCATGAAAAACGTGTAATTGCATAATTCCATCTAGCTCTGCTCCTCCTTAAGCACTGTGAGAGGAGGGAAGTGAAACCACCTTGGTGACAGCAAGGTGCAGGTGGGACCAGCCTGTAGACCTGGCAGGATTCCCATTGGGAAGGCGATGAGGCCACGGGGAGATGATCCAGCCAGGTAAGGCAGCACAGAATCACAGAATTAATCACAGAATCAAGAATCACAGAATCACAGGATGACCTATGTTGTAAAAGACCTTTAAGACCATCTAGTCCAACCCATGACCCAACACCCCCTCATCACCTAAACCCTGGCACCCAGTGCCACGTCCAGTCTTTTTCAAACCCCTCCAGGGATGGTGACTCCACCACCTCCCTGGGCAGCCCATTCCGGTGCCCAATCCCTCTTTCAGTGAAGAATTTCTTTCTAACATATGACCCTAACTTTCCTTGGGTAAGAGGAGGTAAGGCAGCAGCCCTAACCTCTTTGTGGTATTTGCTGGGTCCCCAGGACAAAGGAGGAATTGATGAATCTGACTCCACATTCTTAGAAGGCTAATTTATTATTAGATTAGATTAGATTAGATTATACTAAAACTATACTAAAGAATAGAGAAAGGATACAGACAGAGGGTTACAAAGACTGATCATGAAAACTCATGACTGCTTCCAGAGTCCTGACAGCTGGCAGTGATTGGTCATTAAGTCAAAAGAATTCGCATGAAACCAATCAAACATGCACCTGTTGGATAAACAATCTCCAGACCACATTCCAAAGCAGCCAAACACAGGAGAAGCAATCAGATAATGATTGTTTTCATTTTTCTCTGAGGCTCCTCAGCTTCCCAGGAGAAGAAGTCCTGGGCAAAGGGATTTTCCAGAAAATATGACAGTGACACCTCTTCCCAAAACCAGAGCTGCTGCGCTGCCAATGGGGCGTTTTTCCCCCCCCAGAAAAAATCGACAGTGCCACACATCATGGATCCAACCTTTATCTCCCCTTTACTCCTCCTCCAGGTGGCTGCCAAAGCTGTTCCCCTTCTCCCTGCCATCTTGATTTATTAAAAATATGGATATTGATCTAGTACCAATATCCAACTGTGACAGACAAAGACTCTCTAACAGTTTAAAGTTAGAAAGTGTGTGTTTATTGTGGGATAGCTCCCAAATACACACTGTGATTTACAGGTGATTAGAGTCCTTTTACCTATACAAGTATTGAAGACCCAAAATACAAATGCATATTCATCACTTTGGTACATCCCATTCCTCTCTTCGTATGGTAATTAGTTCAAAAGCTATTAAGCATGTGTAGTTTGTTCCTTGAAATGGGTCGGTGGTCCCTTTCATGTGGAGGGGTCCCAAAATGAGGAAGTAAATGAAGCCTTCCTCATTCTGAGCTTTCTACCTTTTCAATGCAAATATGACAAATGAACCCTTAGTAGAACTCTCATTGCTGTCTTCAATTGGTTTCAGAACAGAGGAGGCCTACAATTGTCTTATTCTCCCAAAAGCTATTTATCAGTTTCTATATTCTTCATTAGAAACCTAGCTAACTAAACATTGTGTTGACAAGCAATCAATTATTAGTTAACTACTAACTCTTAACTTCATCAAGGCCTACCCATTTATTTTGATTAACTCCAGTAAAGATTATCCCTAACTAAAACCTCAGCTCCTAAAAAATCCCTAAATTCTTTAAAGTTCATGCCTCAGTCTCAGTGCCTGGTAACTCTCCTCTCTCCCTGCCCCAGGTGTGGTGTTCCCCTACTCCCCGCGTCTGGGGCGGTACAACCTGAACTTCCACGAGGCACAGCGGGCGTGCGCGGAGCAGGACTCAGTGATGGCCTCGTTTGACCAGCTCTACGACGCCTGGAGGTCAGGGCTGGACTGGTGTAACGCCGGCTGGCTCAGCGATGGCTCCGTGCAGTACCCCATCACCAAGCCCAGGGAGCCCTGTGGGGGCAGGAACACCGTGCCCGGGGTCAGGAATTACGGGTTCTGGGACAAGGACAAGAGCCGCTATGACGTCTTCTGCTTCACGTCCAACTTCAACGGTGAGAGCGTTTCCTTGGCCCTTCCCTCGTAAAATGGCTTTGCTTAGGCAAGGTGCTCCAGGGGCAGAAAGGAGTCTTTGGTTTGTCAAAGCTTGTGTTAAACCTGGAAGGTGCTAGGAATGAAATAATCAAGGTAATAAAATAATTGTGGGATTTTCAAGGGTATGCGCACAGAGTAAAGTCATGTTTGCCACGTGGCCACATAGATAGTTTTTATGACTCAGGACTTGTACTGGAAGGATTCTCTATCTCTTCTCTTTCACCCCTTGAAAATTTATACATACCCCATTAAAATTTCTACACAGCCCTCTTTTAACGCTGGTGTGTAACCAGTTTAATTCAGTTCAGCCTTCAAACCTACAGTTCATTAATTAAGGTTTCCTGTTGAAGTCAATAATTCTGCTCCTATTGCTAAAATCTGTCAGCAAAACAAAATTTTGATCATCACTGCACCTATTCTGCAGTGCCCAGCAGCTCCTGCTCATGTACCAGGTCTAATAAGACTTATCAGCAGACCTATTTCTAGATTTATTCATAAGTTAGATTTCTAATCTTAGTACACTGCCAAGCCACGGATGATTTTTGCTCTGAGGTTGGACCTCTGTAAACCTTACTTGAGCAACTGCACGCTTTTTTTGCTATTAGTTGATTTTTTTTTCCAATATGACATAAAATTAAATGACCCAATCTCAGCTTGCTGTCATATCAGGGTTTACCTATTGTCAGGAAAAGATTTAGAAAGCATTGCTCTGAATGCACAATCCTCCACAGCATCCTACTTGTGCATAATTCCTACACAGTTCTGCACAGGTTTAGCTTGCAGCCCACTCAGACCATGGAGCATGACCTTTTTATATTTAGGCACAGATTGCTTAGCCACAGTGAAGCAGTTTTGTCCTACAGTAGAGCAAAAAATAAACATAAGCCTTGGTTTCAGAAGATGTGCTCCAGTGCTAAGTCTGCACTACCCTCCACAGAAAAAGACCAATCCAAAACAAAGAAAAAAGAAAAAAGAACCAAAACAAACAAAAAAGTACCCTCCCAAAACAAAAATAAAAAAAAAGAAACAAACAAAAAAAACCCACCAGAAAACAAAAAAATACACACAAGAATAAAACCCCCACCAAAAAAAAATACAACAGGAAAACTCAAACAAACCCTCAAGCCAACAGTATTACATTAGGTTCAAAGTGATCTGAAACAAAAGTTTGGCTGATTTCTTTACCATACTGCTTCATCCCATTAAAAGCTGGCTCAATTTTTCTTGCTTCATTTATCTGAGCAGAAATCCTGTATGAATTCCTCTTTTCTATACAGATTTAACCTTGTGCTATAGAAATATCAGCAGGGTATTAAATAATCAAATAGAAATAAAAAAAATGTGATAGCCGCACTTTTTTCTCACCTTTGCAGAGTAAAACCTTGTGACTATTGCTCACCACCCTTTTACACACCAGGTGCTGAGCAGCATCTTTTAAGGAACAAAAAGCGTAATTTTTGGGGAAAAGAAAGAATAGTAAGTACCGACTTAGATAAATATTAGAAAAAGAGAGAGAGAGAGAAAGTGTAGATGGATAGATAGAGAGATAGATACAGACATATAGATGACATATAGATATATAGATACATGGATAGAT
>VZSJ01005480.1:480636-509199 GCA_013398405.1 Pheucticus melanocephalus | reverse complement strand
TTTTGCCTGCATTAGAAAAAAAAAAAATAATAATGTACACATCCAACCCACTCGTGGGGCTGGCTGAAGTGCCCTCACTGCTAGACCAAAGGCACTGCTGGAAAGGCCAAACTCAGCCTTTCACCAACTTTGCAATGCTCTGGAGATGGCTGGTCAGGTCTTAAATCACAGCAATCTCAGGCTTGCTCTTGTTTTGCCTTCTGTGTCCACACCTTCCCCAGGCCAAGCCACAGTCTGGGCGTAGCACCCCCTGACCCTGCCCTGCTTCCAGCATCCCCCAAACCCCAGCACAACCCCAGGAGGGTGGCTGAGCAGGCTCTGCACCACCCACCTAGGGGACTCCCCCTGTCTTGGCAGCACGAGGAGGGCAATGAGGGGTCAGGGTGCCCAGAGGGATGCCAAGCTGACCGCAATGGCCAAATTTTACCAAAACTGCTGGTTTTTGCCACCTATAAGCTCGCGTGGGAGACGCCGCTTGCTTGGGATGGTAAATTCCATGTGTGGAGTCACAGGGTGTGGGCTCACACCTGCTGTGTTGCCCACCAGGAGCTTGGTAGACTAATTTGGGATCAGGCTAGATTTAGGTCTGTGTATCAATATACAATGCTATTATAACAGCTAATCGGACAGTCTGGTGAAAATGCGTTTGTACCACAAAAAAGAATAAGTGTGTTAAAAAAAAAAAATTAATTCTAATGTAAGCAGGTGTAAAAACCATATGAAATATGTATGATTACCTAAGGAGTGGGCACAAATAGACAAAAAGACACGAACTGTATTTATTTTTACAGCTAATGACTCCATTTCCTTTTGTAATGTCAAGTGTCAGGATGTTTTCAACTAAGCTATCTAGGTGCTTGAATAAAAACTTTGAAAAGCAGCTTAATAACTGGATTAAAGCTTGTGCTATTTTCTGTTCATGAGAGAATATTGTTAGCATGGTGTTCTCTGTCATTATCTTCTATTTCACAATGTATCAGAATTTTAATGCCCATGAATTAACAACAAATCACATTGTTCTTTCCAATATCACAATTTCTCCTTATTGACTGACCATTCTTCTGTCTCAGAAAACACAAAATAGGGAAAATCAAGATATGAAAATATTTACTTTGTCATGTTTAACAACATGATTATGAAACTAAGGGGTGGGAGGGGAAAGGCTACTCTGTGAATATGATACACAAAGAAAATAAAGATAAATGTATTCCAAATCCTTTGGTTTATGCTTCTTTGAAGCATTTTTCAAAGTAGAAGTGCAAGTACCAATTTCTTCTTTGTGTTTTCTGCCATCTTCTAAAATACAATAAACCATAAATAAAGAAGGTGCTTTTTAAATCATTTTCATAGTTATGGTTGATATGACACTGCACATCCATCTCTAGAAATTGGATGCAGAACAGTGTTTCATGTATGAGAAAATTCATTAAATTATTTATATAATCCTCCAGCCTTAGTATTAAAACCCAACAAAAATCTCTCTTTGTAAAGTGAAACGAGAAAAATTTCCATCATCAAGCAAGAATTAATTATTCAAAGCAGTTAGCCAGCTTGTCAGCTTCTGTAATCACACCATTTCTGCATTCTCTTATTGATCTGTGCCAGAAAGTTAATCCTGAAACTTGTCTGCACTGCACCATTTTGCTGGGAAACACTAATATTCCATAAAGTTTTGGTACTTTGGTCATGTTTAGAAACAGGACAAAAAGAGCTTTGGAATATTTGTCACTCAGAACAAGGGAAATCTGAGTTATCATTTTTACACGGCTGAGACTGATATCCTTTACTTTCTAACAATTTAGTTTAAAAAAAATTTAAAACTTGCCACATTTCCATTTCACAACATTATTAAAACTGCCTTTTGAATAAACAGTCATTCAGTAATAAGGATTTAATTAATAGCAGCTGACTCCCTGCAATGATATTTTGCTGTTCAAAATAGAGTCACTGTGCTTGGAAGCGGCTGGATTTAAGACTTGATGGAACTACCTCAAAACCAGAAATGTGAAGATTTTCACCCAAACTCTCAGAAAATGAAGAAGACTGCCATGGTTCTCAGCTCTTCTCTCATTTAATAAGGAATTATACCAGCAGCTTTCTGTTCAACAACAGCCAGTCATCCTTGAAGGTTTCAAGAAGATGAATTTTACACATTTCTTAGCTCTTTTTTCCCTTTTTTAGAAGCAGTTACAACAGATTCCCCTGCTAATGAATCCCCAAACAAACACATGGTGGAGCAGAAAAATTTCAATGCCAGGGAATTTGTTATACAAAGAGACAAGATTTCTCTGGCTTTCAAATTAAAAAAAGAGAATTAAAACCAAAAAGTATTAAAAAGAAAAAAAAAAAATAAACCCAAGAAAACCAACCAACCAAACAAGCAAAAAAAAACACAAACCAAAAGAGCCCCACAACCACCACTACTGAAACATATTTAATGATAACAACTGAAAAGTAATTTCTCCTTTTCCCATGCCGTGAACAGTTATGGTCCCTTTAAAACATGCAGGCTCCTGGAAGGCTCTTGAAGAAGAAGGAAAGACAACAGAAAGTAATAATTTAGCTCCCCATCTTTCACACAGAGCATGTTATATTTTGTCTAGTAATAATTATTGGGTTACATATTTAATGATATAATTTTTTTAAAAACCCATTCAGATCAATAGTAAATCAAGAGTTTGGAAGGGATTTCTTCTTTTTCTTTGCCAAGCCTTGTTTTGGGGGAATTTTTTTGGGGGAGGGATCTAAGAATGTCTCAATCCATAAAGCTACACCAGTGTAAACTGTAAAGCCCATCTATTTCTTCAATATTTTGCCAGAGGCAAGCACTTGTTTAACAAAAGACAAGAGCCCTAACAGAGGCCTCAGCTAATGAATTATTCACTGGTATATATTCCAATGCACCCAGTGGGTATTTAATGGATTAATTTTTTTGAAATGCCAGCAAAACAAACCCAAAATGGTATTTCTTGGTACTGAATAAGGACAGTTTGGGGTTTGTTCTTTGCTTAAAAGATACATTGTAAGGCATTTCAGCTCCTTACTTCTTACACAGATATTCACTGTACTTATACACATGGTGCTGTTTGCTTGCCACTTAATTTCATCCTGATTTCTTTTATCGCTGGAAGAAATTTAAGTTCCTTGTTTCCTTTTATGTAGAAAAAGATCACATTTAAAAATTTCGGCATTCCAGCTGAAACACAAGAGAGAGAGATTGAGAAACCTTCTTTGCCGCAGAACTGGGCCTGCCTTTTACAATTAATTAGGAAAAAAATACAGCATGAAATGAATTTACATTCTGTGTTAGCAAACATGAGCCATCAGTGACATGACATTTCCCTCACTTTCAAGGATGTTTTCCATGAGGTTCTAGCTCTTTGTTAGCACCCCTGGTTTGGAATCTTTGATTTTCACCAGGAACAAGAAAACCAGGCCTTGAAAACCACACCTAAAAAAAAAAAAAACACACACCTCAAAACCCAGAGGGAAGGACAAGAGGAAGAAGCCAACAGCATTTCCATCACGTTGAAATTCACATTTATGTAATTAATGTTCTCTAGTGGAAGTACTTAAAGTGATCACTTGACCCTGCTTAGCCCTTCCTTGGACTTAAACATCTGCTAGCTAAGTGTTTCTAAATGTTTGATTATAACAAAAATAACAGTGATCTCCCTGGTTAGCATACAATTTAAATGCTGTGCACACAGGTTAAGGTCAGCTACATATGTGCAGTTAAAAAAAAATCAGTGCAATTAATTGAGGGCAGCTCTGCGGTTTTGAAGTGCAGCTCCCAATGAACTCCACCTTTTTGCCCTTTTGTTTAATACAGTTTTTGTGCTTTTTTTTTTTGTGATTTAGGTTTTCTTTGGAAGAAACTAAATTTGTAGCTCAGGATGAGACGGGACATCAAATTCAACCCATCTATAATGGGAATAGAGCAGCCTGATCCAATCCGTGACCCCTGGGGACACATCTTCAAAACACATCCATAGCTTGGATTTTTGTTTCAGGGCCTGAACTAAAATGCAATCTGATGAAAAAAAAACATAAAACTCAACACTGTGCAGATGCAGATGTGTCTGGCTGTGGTTAGTGCTGAAGATCCAGTTGCTCCGGTTTGGAGGGCAATCCAAAGAGCCTGCTCTCCTTTCCAAGCCCTCCTGTGGAGAAGTGTTGGGTTTGGGGTTTGATGGCTGTGCTTGGACACTGAGTACACTTAAAAACACTTAGCCAATAACCAGGGCACCCAAAAAAATACATTTTAAACTGGGGAGTCTTTTGCAACCTGCCTAAACAATGATAAAAAAAAACAAAAAAAACAAAAAACAAACAAGGTTTCAGAGTTGCTTTTGAGCTCATTTACTGTGTCGCAAGCTGGCAGCACTAAACTGCAATCATCCCACTTTCATCAAACCTCCACACCCTAATCAGCTCCAAAAGATCCAGGTAATCTGGTTTCTGTCCATTCTTTATGGGAAACCAACAAAACATTTCTTTGTTTAGAGATCAGTGCAGCACAGTGTGATTAGCATGCACCCAGGGCTGCTTTTGTGCAAGGACAGTTAAAATGAGATTTTATGCTGTTACTGACTGCAATCAAGTGTAGCTCAGCTTTACTGCATCAGCTTGTCTCAGGGGAGTTTCTTGGGAGATTTAGTTCTGGAAAATAGAGTGCTCAGCACAAAACTAACATTTGGGGTATTTTTAACCTTTTTTTTTTTTTCCCCATTTCTCTGCATCTCAGCTCCACAGTAATACCTCCACCTTTATTACCCCAAGAGGTGGCACACAAAAGCACAAGAATATCCCCAAAATACAGAGCTACAAAAAAGGTCTTCAATTCTCACGGCTTCTACAAACACTTCTCAAGTTATCTCAGGGACAGTTATCAAAAAAGGGCTGTGTCGAGGATGGCGCCAGGAAAAACTGACTTTCCCACTTTTAAAACACGACCTTCAAGGCTGAATACTTCTAGAAAAGTTGATACCTACCCTTACAAATTTCTAAAGAGAGGATGTAAGCCTCAATCTTCTCTGCAAAAAGAGAAATAAATTGTAAATAAAAAACTAAAATTAAAAAAAACTAAAAAAAACCTCCAAAAAAATATAAAAAAAAACAAAACAGAAAGAAAAACCCCTGCAAAATAAGCACACTCCTAGAACTTCTTTATAATAATTCTTAATCACAATTAACATTATTTATAGAGATGTTCTTCTTTCCAATGCATTTTTCAAGGCTAAAGTTTCAGCACTGATCCACAATAGAGATGAATTTGATAATTTTCAGCCAATCCTGTGACAAATTCTTTAAAAAGGCTTTTCTTGGGTGTGTTTAAGCTGCAGCAGCAGTGCAGTAATCATTCAAGCAAGGTTAACTGTATGAGGAATTCAGCAGGATTTCAAGGGGGAATTTTTTATTTCTCACAGACAAGAAAATTTTTCATTTTATCTATATTGTATTTCATTTAGAAATTTCAGCAACAAGGGGATCAATATAAATACTAATGTGAATTTTCATTTGGATTGTCCTCACTTTTAAAACACAATTAGGGCTCAAAATACTTAAGAGCTGAGAAAGTTGTCATGGAGAGTCACACAGGAACTAGAGCATTTCTGCTGCCCCAGGTGGGGCAGTAACAACAAAAAAAAGATAAAATATATAAAAATATACAACCTTATATGTTAACTCTGGATGCAGATAGAGGATCGTTTTGCTTAAAATACAACTTAAGCAGGAGGAGTTGCAATGAGCAGCGTGGAGGAAGTATTTCCCTATTTTATAATTTTTTTCAATCTCTGATGGCCACTGGAGATTAAATTATAAAAACCTTGTGTGTGAGGAAGAGCCATCAAGGCAGTCAGCTCGGCCCACAGCTCCATCACCTGATTTGGTGCTAAGAGGGAACCTAATTTTCTGTCTTTTTTCCTAAAGATCCCATGGAAAAGGGAGCAGAGTCAGGGGCAGTCACTCCTTGCTGAGGGGGTGAGGATGGAGGTGGCTGAACACAATCCTACATCCACATGTTGGTCATGCCAGGGCTCTCTGCCCAGGCATTGGACCTGCCCAAAATGCCTTCTTTAAGACTTGATGGAACTGCCTGAAAACCAGAAATGTGAAGATTTTTACCCAAACTCTCAGGAAATCAAGAACACTGCCATGGGGTTTAGCCATTCTCTCACTTACTCAGGAATTGTACCAGCAGCCTTCTGTTCAACAACAGCCAGTCGTCCTTCTAGAAGGCTTCAAGATGATTAATTTTACCCATTTTCAGCCATTTTCTCCTTTTTTCAGAAGTCACAACTTTTCCAAGGTGTTAATTCAAGGCTCTGTGGCTGCCCCTGGATCCCTGGAAGTGCCCAAGGTCTGCTGGAACAGGCTTGGAACACCCTGGGATAGTGCAAGGTGCTCCTACAATGGCACGGAGTGGAATGGATAAAGGTCCCTTTCAAGCCAAACTCTTGTCTGACTTCAAGGAAAATATAAATGAGATTTTGGGGTCACATCTGGACTTGTCAAGCCTCACCCAGTGCATATCCAGGATATTGCTCAGTGCAGCTGCAACTGGGGCAGCCTCTTCCTCCTGAGTGCAGCCACTCCCAGCTCAGCCTCCTGCAGAGAAGATCTCTGCTCAGAGGGCTATTTCAGCAAAATTGTGAGACCTGGCACCCCTCAATCACCACAGAACCATGATTTGTGTGCACCTATATTATATTTGTGGGGTGCCCCGATGAAAGAAGGAATGATGAATCTGACTCCATGCTCTCAGAAGGCTAATTTATTATGTTATAATACAATATTATATTGAAGAATACTATACTAAACTATATTAAAGAACACAGAAGGGATAGTTACTGAATGCTAAAAAGATAATAATGAAAACTCGTGACTCTTTCCAGAGCACTGACACAGCTTGGCCCTGGTTGGCCAAAGAGTGAAAACAACTCACAGCAGAATCCAATGGAACAATCACCTGTGGGTAAACAATCTCCAAACACATTCCACATGAGCACAACACAGGAGAAGCAAATTAGATAAGAATTGTTTTCCTTTTCTCTGAGGCTTTTCAGTTTCCCAGGAGAAAAATCCTGGGCAAAGGGATTTTTCAGAGAATGTGAATGCCACACACCTAAGAGTCCCCCTTGTGATAAAATTTATTCATGTCAGTGGGAAGAGGAGGCCCTGACCAATCAGCAATTCACATCTGCTCCTGAATAGCTTCCTAAACTTCATTTCCATTAAAAATTAAGAAATCATTCCAGTCCAGCTTTCACACAGAAGTCCATCTAGAGCCATATCCTAAAACATAAACACTTTTATCAAAGCCTTTGCCTGAATCTTATTTAGCAGGCTAAAAATTATATCCAGGAAATGTGACTTAGATTTATGAAGGATAACTCTGAGATCAAATATCTGAACAGCACTGTGCAATATTTCCATTGTGGCAGGGACTAAAAGTCCACATTAATAAATCCACCACATTTCCCAAATGCAAAGCAAAGCTTTATTATTCAGAACTCTTCAGTAGAAAAAAGCCTGCCGCAACTATCTGCCTTAAAGTCGTAACATTTGCTCTGCTGTTCAAGGATTCCCCATCCATTTGGTAAATGCCTATTTATAAGCATTAAAAATCTAAAGCAGTGTGTATATTTAATTTTTAATTTTTTTCCCTCTGAAGCTGTGACCTAACTCATTGAGTGAAAGAAAACCAAGTACTCTGAGGTATTCCTGCTCCACCAGAAATTATTCACACCTTTAGCACTGATGCAGCCAAGGCAGTGCCACCCAGCTGGAGAAAGCCATCAGATAAAACCTAAGAGACATTGCAAGGGTCACATTTTCACAGCCCACTTGTTCAGCAACACCCCCAGAGCCACACTTTTATCCCAAATCCTTCCCACTGGAGGCTTCTCCAGGTCCTGGACAGACCATTTCAGCCAGAAAATGAAGTATTCGGGGTTTAAGTGCTCAAAAAGTAATTTTAATGAGCTATGGTGAACTGAAGCAGCCTCTTTACACCTCTTCCAGGCTAACATTGCTTTTCATGCTATTTCCAGGAGTCCTGAGGGATTTTGCTTCATGTCCCTGGGTAATAGCAGTGCAGATTCACAATCTGAACACAAACCTCCAAATGTAATAAAAGGTGTTTCCTCCTTTTGGGGTATGAACACCCAAGAATTGTTGCAGCTTACAGAGATCCCAGATAGGGAGGGATGATTTAGGGCTCGCTGACAGCTTCTAATTAGCTAATTAGACAGAGCAATATAGGGCTGATTAAAGCAGATAGGCTGGACTCTGGGTTTCTGAGATAACTGCAGAGTGGTGCTTCAGCACATGCAGGGAATTCAGAGAGGGATTGGTGCTGCCCCATCCTCCCCACTCACTCCAAACCAGCCCATGCAGAAGAAAGGTCCCAAAATTCTGGAAACACCTCTCATCTCATTATTAGAGCCCACTAAGCTGTGTGTGTTAAGGCACTTTCCTACAGTGTTGCTGTAATTATATTTGGCATTAAAATACTTGGAATTGTGTTAAATATACAGGATTATATTTAAATTCAGTTTAAATAGAATATAATAAAATAATATATTAAATATATATAATATATATTATAATTTTATATATATAATTATATATAAACAATGTATTAAAATATATATTTTATATTGCATATAATGTATATATAATTATACATAAACAATGTATTTAAATATATAAATATATTTTTATATTATATATAATTAATATGTGATATATATTATATTATATATAAATATAAATAAATATATATTAATATATAAAATATATATTTCTATATTAAATTATGCATATATTATATATTATATATTTTATATTATATTTCTATATTTTACTATATGTATATTAAATAAATAAATAAATAAATATAAAAGTTTGCCTAGAATTTTTTGCCAAACTCTTCTGTAACTTGTGTCCACCATCAAAATAGTGACCTCAGCTGTGATGGTGATGTCAGGATAAGCAGTGAGGCCTAAATTCCTTTACTCCTCACTTTCTCAGGTGCTTCACCAGGACTGCTTAAGTCAGTGTGCATGCATGATGGGAACACAGTGAAAAACAAGAGTGCCCTTGTAGAACAAAGCCAAAATTTACTGGTTTTAAAGGATGTTTCTGTCCACTTTCAGGTAAATGATGCATTAGATTTGTGTCCTTAGTTTTAAACCAGGACATCACCAGGACTGGTCCCAGGGCAAGAAGGGTAAAAGAAGGGCAAGAATGTGCAAGAAGGGTAAAGCCAGGGCAGGGATTGTGCTCCAGCCTGACTCTGTCCTCCCACAGCAGAGAAACCTCCAGCTGAGGCACTGGCAAAGTGGCCACAGGATAATTATGAGGCTTAACCAAAACCAGGGACAGGTCTAACTCCAGTGCTCAGCTCAGCTGAAGAAATTTTTATTTATAACGCACTATAAATGCATTTATTTGTTTATTTGGAACTCCCCAAACTGAAAGTTGCTAAAAATATATACCATGAAGAGTGAGATGCGCAACTTTGGTGCCCATCCAGACATCATGCTTCATCCCAGTGATGGTGACATTTCCCTCCTTAGGTTAACAATTATTGAGTGCTTGGAGATCCCTCAACACAAAAACCATCGTGTAAAAAGTACAGAAAATTATCCTTGCTGATAATGCGGTCTTCCTGAACACTTCCTTCACATCAGCAGTATTATATTGGAAAAAGATGTTCTAAAATTTGGCTTAATGCAAGAATTAATTAGTATAAGGTGAACACTTGGGGGGCACATTCCTGGGTTTTTTTTCCCCTTTGCTGGGTTAGGAGGGGATGGCACAGCAAGAGCTGGGCAATCTGCAGCAAACCCAAACCTTCAATCCTGTAACAAAAGGCCCCTTTATTTTTGAAGCAAGTGCCTGTCCTGTGATCCCTTATACATCCCCTTTGTGTCTGTGGTGCTGTGCAATTTTTTCCCCCTTTGGATAGGGTGTCTTTTCACTATTCTTCTGCTTTTCAGTGAGGAGGATGTGGGCAAGGAGAGCAGGCTTATTTAAAGTGCTCTCCCAAGGCAGTGCAGCGTTTCCTCCTCTCCTTTTCCAGTGGCTGGTGAGTGACAGAGACAGTTTGTGAGGATGTTGTCAAAAGAAACCTCAGGGTTTTCTGTGGGGCCGTTTGTTCGACTCCAAACCCGCGGCGTGTGCCAAGCCCATGGCATAGTGTCCAGGAGCCAGAAAATTTAATGGAAATTGTTTTAGGGTTTTATTTCCTGCCACAGGCCTTCTGAAGCACTCTCAGAATTTTCCTTTCAGGTTAGGCTAGAGCTATTCTGTATAAATATTTATGTTAGGGTGTGAAGGGGGAATCACCTTCCGCGCTCCACCCAACAAAAATGTTGGAAAAAATGATGCATTTTTGGTGGTCCATTTCAAACATGTGGACAAGGGCAGCCTTTGACTGTATTTTACTTACTTTCTGGCTGGCATACACTGCAGTCTTTGCCAAAATCAAAAATACAGAAAACATTATATTTTTTAGAAGCTAAGGGAGAAAATATCTTCTCTGACCCTCCTCCCCCGTCCCCCTTTTTTTTTTTTTTTCCCTAAGTTTAAATGAACAGCATTCTGTAAAAGTATGTCTTCTGCTCAGGAAGTCAGATCTAGACATGAGGAAAACACTACCCCAATCAATTGAAAGAAAAATGCCATTCAATGATGTTTCCACACTGGAAAAATAAAACAGGCTGATTCTGTAGTGTGCTTTAGCAGTCAGAGATTCCTTCTTTGCCTGTTTCCCTCTGATTTATCAGAACACAAGGGAGGAAGGACTCATCCTTAGGGTCCAAAGGGCCAAGCAGATATATTTTCTGGTAGGGAAGGAGAAACCAGAGACCAGTTTTGCACATTTTTGAGGTCTGGAAAGTCCAAGATCCTTAGATTTTTATCTCCATATTTGACTCTTAACCTGTTTTACCTCCTATTTTCTTTAGGTTAGAAGCATCAACACAATAATTTTGTTGACTTCACCTTCTTCACCCAACACCCAACCAGCCAAAAGCTTTGGGTCGCAGGAGCTGTCACTAGATAAACACAAGCCATGGAACCACAGAATGGTTTGGGTTGGAAGGGACAATAAATCTCATTTTGTCCCACCCCCTGCCATGGCAGGGACACTTTCCCCTGTGCCAGGTGACCCAGCCCCAATGTCCAACCTGGCCTTGGACATTTCCATGGATCCAGGGTCAGCCCCAGCTGCTCTGGGCACCCTTCAAAGCAAGGTCACCACTGACCCTAGCACTTTGACATCCTCCAAAATGGCCTTGAAATCACTTTTTTTTTTTATTTATAGGAGGGGAATTTGGGAATAAAACTGATAATTGTGGTTGCCAGATGACACCACCCAGGTGGCTTTGACTGAGCAGAGCCATGATTTAGTCCTGTGACCTTCCCGAAAGACAGCAGAGTCACAACTGCTGCTCTGCTTTCTCCCACCAGGCCTGTCCAACATTTTTCCCCGCACAGAGAGAGGGAAAAACACATGCACTGAGGCTAATGAGCAAATGAATGAATGAAAACTGAGTCAGGATGTGCCATTTAATTCCCACACTTCATTTATTGGCTTAATTTATTTTTGAACTTACACGGCTAAAACTCTATGCCAGTTCATGCTCATAATGAGTTTAGATCAGTATTTATGAACTTGCTTTGGACATATTTGAAACTCCTGTTTTGTTGAGTTTACATTGAATTAGTGACTGACTTGCAGCATAAAAAGTAATTATAATGAAAACCTGGCTGTGCAGCACCACAGTCTGAAGGCAGGGCTTCACAAAGGAGGCCATTCATTCTTCCCCAACTAATCCATAAAAACAAACATTAGGCCAAAAAAATTCTGAAGTATTGTTTCCATCATGTTGAAACCGATGAGTTTGATGGAGTTTGTCATTTGTGGAAGTCCTCCATCAGTTTCAATTAATTTCCTAGCCTTTAAATAAAGACTAGATGACCTCTTAACAAACAGCACTTAGCAAATAATTGGGATAGAACTGAAAGCCACTGGGTGAAATTTACAGTTCTGTGGAGCCCAAATTCTGCATGAAAGGTAATGGAAATTGTCCATTCTGAATTGCAGAGAGCCCTGTAGCCCTAATGAAATTTATAAAGGCCCCAGACATTTCTCAGCTGGCATTTTTTCTGACCAGCTCCGGGGTTCTCCAGCCCTATCATGTATTCACAAGGACTAAGTGAAAAATACACTGGAAATCTGTCAGGACTGGGACAAAAGAAAGGGCCTCAATGACAAGGAAAGTCTGCAGGGAGCACTGGCCTCATTGGAACAAACAATGTAGCTGCTTTCCTGCCCTAAGAGTTCCAAAATAAAAGCTTAATTCATTCCGTCTGGATCTACATTGCCATATCTGGTACAGGCAATTGGAGAACAGCTATCTCTTTGCAATGACTTTTTTTTTTCCAAAGTGCTGCATGCATCCTGCAGCACAGAGAAAACCTGAGCTGGCACAGTCCAAAATGGAAATAAAAAGGGACCAGGTAGGGATGGGGATGAAGGTTCATGAATCAGCTTGTTTTAGTTTTTTTTTTTAAGGAAAAAAACCACTAAGCTATTCTTGTTTCCAGGAACAACTGAACTTTTCAAACTCCAACTTTCTCACTCCCTTCCTCTCCATTTAGGGAATTCATCCTGAGGGGGAGAAAAGCTGCCCATAACTTTTTTTTCCCATCCATTTGGAAGGGCACATGTTTACTCCAAACTCATCTGTGTGATGGTGTCTCCAGATTTGTTGTGCTGACTCTCACACAGTCCCAGGGCTTGTGCACGTCCTTATCTCTCCTGGGCTGCAGATGATTTCCTTCACTGCATGCTCCTGCAGAGGTTTGTGCTCCAGACAGCTCCAAGGGCTTGAGCAATCCCCAGCCCCGTGCCAAGGAGAGGAGGGAGGAGGGAACGGGCAGCATTTCACATCCCATTTTACAGCATTTGCACCACATTTCACGGGCCATCTCTCACAGACTGGTCCTTAGGTGTAAGAGCCTGAATGAGGGATGTGGGACTCCAGGGGCTCTCCAAAATGCAGTTTATTCCATCCAAGAGGTTACAGCAGCCCAGGGTTGTGGGTGACAGAGCTGTGCCCACAGCTGTCAGCTCCAGCTGCAGGCAGGCCTGGAGACCCTTTGGTTTTGGTTGCATTGCATTATAGACTTTTCTTTTGGTTACAATGCATTATAGACTTTGCTGAGCATCTTAATGCAGTAGAACCAATCTATACCTTAACTATTACCTATAGCCTATCAAAACTACTGTAATTACCATATTCATGTTACTGTTCTCCAATCACTAAAAGTTAGTACATTACAGTTTAAGCTAGAAGTTGTTTTTCAGTTTTCTTGCAGTGGGAGATTCTGAGACCTTTTTTCTACTTGCCACATTTGCTGCCTTGTTTGCCTGTGCTATCTTCCTGCTTGGTAAAAACATCTTGTTTGGGGTGGGTTTATCCTTTGCTCTAAGCCATAAAAACCCCTTCTAACTAACACACCCTTTGCCTCCTTGGTTATCCAGTGAGACTGGCTCAGCAACTCTTTTCTTCTGTATCATAACTTTCTTCCATCTCTATTCCTTCATCAGACTCTACATTTAAGAATCTTTCTGCCAAGCACACATATCTGTGAGACTTTCTTGTCAAACTTTCATCCTTCCCAACACTTAGATCTGAATTTGTCTGGAGTCAGAAGCAAATGAAGACAAATATTTCCACAGGGCTGTTGAGGAGTGGATTTTGCTGCACATTTTTGTGAAGAAATAACCCTGTGAAGCAGCAAACCCTCCTGCTAAGCAGGCTTGGTCCTGGAGAGAGCAAGGGAGGGCTTTAATGAAGCCCTAATGAAGCATGCTGCTAATTAAGTAGATCCCAAAACGAGTTGTGTCCCTGGCTCTAAGGGCCCACTGCTCCACTCTCACTCACTTTTTTTGATGCTTTGCACAAAAAAGAAAAAAAAATCCTGCAGGGTACAGCCAGGCTTTGGCATCTCTGCTGACGTGCATCAGCCTGTCTGGCCTCTCCTTTTTCCACACACAGTGAAAAAAACAAACACAAAACCTTGAACTAAACACTTCTCAGCAGTTTGCAGAATGACAACATCCTTAAAGGCAAACTCAGCAGAGCAAAGCAGAGTTTCCCAATGCATCCACTCCACAAACTTCACTTTCCTTTTGAAGCAATGGAAGTTCTTCCCAGTTTCTTGGCAGTTCTTGGTTGGTTGGGATCTCTGCTGTGGTTTGGATGGGGATCCTGCATCCCACATCCCTTCCTGAGTGCCTGGACACTCCAGCCCAGCTCCCTTGAACACTCCAGGTCCAGTGGCTGTCGGCACCAGTGTTATATGAGCCTCCTTGAGCCAGGTCTCACACACCTAAGACAGCTCAACTGCTTTTGGAGGCATAAAAATCAGCAGGATGGCTTCTGTGACAGTGTTGGAAACAAAAAGGTTTTAACAAAAGACAAAATAACAACCAGAGAAAAAGTAGCTTCTGTCCAATTAGCCATCCTTAAATTTGAAGTGAAGTCTCCAAAGTCCTATGAAGTGTCTTTTTCACCTAATAAAAAAAAAAAACTTCTAAGCCTTTTTCCTTTTTAAGAAAACAAAAAATAGTTTTGTCACTCCATCAACAAAAACCACACTCCTGCACACCATCCCTGTTCTGCTCCCACCCAAAGCCCCACAGGCAGCACACACTTGTATTTTAACCTGCCTGTATTCCCAGGGCAGACTTGTGAATGCTCCAGCTATGCACAGCAGACTCAAAACCAGCACCAAAACCTGTCTTAGTCTGGATTTACCTCCTACAGAGCAGTGAGACTCCTCTAAATATTTTTATTTAGATGTCAAATGGGACATGTATCCGTGTATGCACGTCCCACTTGACATCTAAATAAAAATATTTAGAGGAGTCTCACTGTCAAGTGTCTGACACAGAGTGTGAGGACCCCTGAGCACAATCAGCAGCAAAAACATGTCCCTGTGTGGGACAGCCACATGTATGCCAAGGTCTCAGCTGAGCCCCAGATGTTTCATTGCTCTGTGTGTGTGACTCAGTTTTCATTGGCACCTCTGCCTGGCTCCATAACATTCTGGCTGCGTGGATTATTTCATGAAAAAGAACAGTGGTAAGTCCCCTCACAGACTGATTGGGATGAAGAAAATGAGGAGGGAAAGTCAAGGAGTGCAGCACTTTTCCCATCTTTTTTGTTGAAAGCCATGGAGATCTTGATTCTGAAGGAATCAAGCGGGTGAGGTGCCACCCACAAAAGTGTGGCAGCACCCAGGAATGGGGCACCCATCCAAGGGAGATAGCAAGTGCCACCCATTGGTGGAAAAAAATTTGGGAAGACAGCAAATTCCTATTACTCACACCATCAACACTGGAGCCTGCAGATATCTTTTATCAAGCGGCTGCAGAACAAAATAAAGAAATCAGTGTTCTCCTCCTGATCAACACAAGGGTTTGGGAGATAAAGCAACCACCACCACGGCAAGGGTGGAATCAGTTTTTTAAACATTACTGCTTTATCCTGTCCTTTTGATTTTTTAAAGATTTTTTAAGCCTTTTGATGTTTTCAATCTTGTAACGAACCTTCTCACACACTTTCTGTAAATAACTTATTGTTTTGCATTCTTTTATGGAGGAGGAGAAATTTGATGGACGGTTGGTTTGTCCAGTGTCATTGGAGAGGTGGCACTTTCACCCTCCAATCCACTGTCACTTTTGGAAATCTATAAATGTTGGAGTCAGAAAATAAACTTCAATTTTCTTCACCTTGAGAGCAGCAGTGTGTGCGCTCATGTTGTTTCCTGTCCTATAGTGATAATATGTTAGCACTGGATAAATTCACTTCATCAAGACCTCTGGGGTAGAATGGGGCATTTGTTTTGAACAAATCTCCAGCCAGTCACACCTCCAGGTGCCACTTGCTCTTTTTCCACAGTAACAGCCCCAAAATGGACATGTCCAGTTGCTACAGGCAGTGATGCATAGCACAGGGGGCAAGGGACACCAAGTTCCTGACACATCCCCTAAGTTTGTTTCCTGATGGACAAAAACAAGATGGTTTTTGTCTAAGTCCTTTAAACTCTTCAGGAGTCACAACTCAGAGTTTCCAGCAAGTTTTTTCTGTGTTAATTACAAATATCCCCAAGATTCTATGGTGTTTGGCCAAGCACTTCCTGAAAGCCACTCAGTCCTGGGTTGTTTTTTTGGTTTTTTTTCATTTTATGGCCATGGATTTTAGAGGACTCTCGGTCCTGCCCTAGTCAGACACCTCACCTGACCCATGGGGAAGACACATGCATTTAAAACACTGAACAAGACCTAAAACACTGCTTTTAAAACCCAGGGAAAAGATCTCCTTAGGAAGCTGAGGGATGTCTCCAACACAGCACTTACTCTAGCAGTGCTATGGCATCCATTTCCCCCCTGCCAAAAACATCAGGCTCAGCTGCCAAATATTTACATGTTACCTCACAGCATCCTGCTCCAATCTGCACAGAGATAGTGGAAGAAATAATAAGGACCCAATGTGTAAGCAAAACACAGCAAATACCCCCAAAACAGATCACACTTCCTGCTGCCAAACTCCAAACACCACCAATTTCCCTCAAGGTCTGGGCATTCTGAAGGAACCTGTCAGGAAGATGACAAGCAATAAATTTCATTGGAAGCCACTGAATGAGCACTTCACTTTTTTTATTGATTTTTTTTTTTGTGTGATTGCCTCTCACTCGACCAGCAAATCTTCCTCCTTCTTGCAGTGAGGATGCAGGGAAGGGAGGGATTGGTGCAGGCTGGATTCTGTGCAGGCTGGATTCAGGCTGAATTTCGCTGTGCACAACTCACTTCTGTGACTCTGTTGTGTGTCACTCTAAATGGAGATAACTTTGCCTTGCTCCATGTGGGCTGTTATCAGACATTCATAATCCACATCTACTCTCCTCTGCTGGCATGGATGGGGAGAGGATGGAAGGGTGCTGGGCACAAAATATCCCCCTAGGAATCTTGGAGACTGATTTTTTTTTCCTTATTTTTCACTTGAATGTGAGGGAGAAATTCTGGAGGGCCCTTTGGATCTCAGATTTCGGAGGGAGGATCAGGGGCCATTTGGAAACCAGCAGGAGCTCATAAATCAGACAGGAGAGGGCTTTGGTCCCGCAGAGGGGAGAAAAGAGGGATCAGTAATCCCTTCATCTGAAATGTTGACTTAGCCTCACTGACTGGACACCTCAAGAAAAACTGCCAGGCCTCTTTTGAAGAGACAGTCCTGCTGTTTACTGCTTCTTGCCAAGAAATCAGCAAGTTTTGTCTGCATCTCAGCTGGAGCTCACAGCTGTGGTCACAGGAGTCACAGAAACGTCTTACCCAAATTTTTGTCTCATAATTTAGCACGTTGCGCAGTGCTTGATGGTCCCCTTTGCTGCCAAGCCTCTGCAGCTACAGCTCTTCTGCCTCACACCATTGCGGTGCAGCGTTCAGGCATGTCTCCCAGAAAATTCTGTGCTTGGCTCAATGTTTCAAATTGTGCTTTGCTGTGTGATGGGACTGGGAGCAACTGTGGGCACAGCAGGATATTGAGATCTGCCCATCAGGGTCTGGGGAAACACATTGACCTTCAGAGGCAGCTGGATTTTTCCCTAAGAGGTCTTGGAAATGGTCTGAGAGCCTGTGTTGTGACCAGAGCTCTCCTAATTGATGGTGAGAGCTGCTGTTTCCAACAGAGAACAAATGTCTGTGAGGCTCAGGACTCTGCTCAGGGAGAGAATCCCACCCCTCTGCACTGCCCTTCTCCAGTTTTTCATCATAAATATCCAATATTCCTCATTACTTTGGTTTTCTTTTGCATGTACCTGCACAGTAATATTCATTTTGAGCAATCATAAATGCACCTCTTTGCTATTTGAGCCCCACTGAAGTTTGTCTGTTTCACCCACCAGTTCCATGACTGAGTAAGAAATTGAGATCATATTAATCAAATTGCAAAAGAAAACAAAAACAACCAGCAACGGACACACACACACATTAAAAAAAAAAAAAAAAAAAAAAAGGCAAGAATCTAATGAAAATATCTTCCAGGCATTTCACAGTAAACAAAGTTTAGATAAACAAATTTCACTCTAGAGGAGATTTTAGCCAGCAGAAGTAACCTTTGTCTCCAGGAGAGACTGATGTGTTTGGCACGCCCAGATGTTGGATTTGATCCTCAGCTCAATTCCAGCCCTTCACTCAATGAAAAATAAATGCAAAGCTGACTTGGTTTGCACTGAAGACGTTCCTCTTGCAGGCAATGTGCAAATAATTGTGCATTTCCCACTCTTTGTCTATTTGACAAGTTTTGAGTGGAGATTGCAAGGGTGCTGCACTGGGGAAATGCAGCACAATTTTATTTCTCTTGCAAGTTAAAACTCCAAAAAGCCAGTTATAACAGCAGCCCCATTACTGAGGGAAGAACACTGAATCACCTTCCATAGAAATCTCTTGCTCTACACAAGTGGTGCCTTTGGAGTTTTTTTTGGAGACCTGTTTTCAGAAGAAATAAGAACCCATGTGAAAGTTGCAGAGGCCTGTGTCACTGACAGAAGAAACTGTGCAGACGCCATTGCTGATAATTTCTTCTCCAAGCTGCCTGCATGCCACTTTACTTGGGTAAAACATTGCAATATTTCTAAAATTAGGGTTTGTGTCCAGCTTGGCTGGTTTGGTGCCATGCTAAAAAAAAAAGTCAATATCAAGGTTTTTACAAAGTCTGGGGCAAAGGTGGGGGATAAGTGTGCAAAGGAGACATGAGGGGAACAGGAAAGGAAAAATACATCTTTAAAACAAAAATAAATTTATAAATCAAAGTAAAGAAAAATAATTGAAACATAATGGTGGAGAAGAAGAAGAGGAAGAAGAAGAGGAAGAAGAAGAGGAAGAAGAAGAGGAAGAAGAGGAAGAAGAAGAGGAAGAAGAGAAAGAAGAAGAAGAAGAAGAAAAAGAAGAAGAAGAGAAAATAATTGCTATTTTCCTAATGTTAGGCAGTTTTTTGTTACTCATTAATAGTAGGTCGCATTCAAGCTGCAATGGGGTTTCAATCATGTGACCAGATAATTCACCAAACCAATGAGAGCACTCAGTATTTTTTTTGTAAATTCTATATACAAGGAAAGAGTTTTTACAAAAATAAATAAATAAGAAGATTCATTTTATTTCTTCAGCTTAAGAAGAAATAAAACAACTACTATTCATTTAAAAAAAACCATAAAAAACTAATTTTTTATATAAAAAAGCCTCCACAACATTAACAAAAAAAAACTTCTCTCCCAAAATAAACTAAAAAAAGACTACTCTAAAAATAGTAAAGTAACTAAAATTTGAAGTTTTAATTCTTTACATTATCAATAAGGAAAAAAAAGGTTGTGAGGAGAAGAAAAGTGTTCTATAAGTTTCATTCTAATTCTTGTTACTCTTTCTTTTAATTGCTAGTAATAAATTTTTCTTTATACCCTTGTAAAATTTTAAACCTACTTTACCTTTCTCCTAATCCTACCTCACAATAAAAAATAAATACACTAATAATTAACCAACACTAAGCACACCAAGTTCATTAACACATTAACCAAAAAATCTCAAAATTAACAAAATCTCAAATTAACAAATGAAAACCACTACAAATGGAAAAAACAAAGCACAGCCAAGCTGTTAATATCACTGAAGGTTAGATTTGATGAGCAGCAGATTTCCAAACTGATCCTCAGGTGATCCCACACAAACTCGGCCACTTGAGCATAAACAAAAATTTAATCCAAAATTAATCAGAGCTCTGGGCAGCTGTCAGCAGCCCATGAAAAGGTTGTTTCTCTCCTCACTCAGCAATATCTCCTCATTCTGTGAGTGTGCTCGGATTTTTATTGGGACCACAAGAAGAAATTCCCTGGCTGCCATTTGCCCTGGACCACCACAGCTTGTCACCGTCACATTTTCTGGAAAAATCTCTTTGCCCAGGATTTCTTCTCCTGGGAAACTGAGAAGCTTCAGAGAAAAAAGAAAACAATAATTATCTGATTTGCTTGTCCTGTGTTTTGCTTCTTTGGAATGTGTTTGGAGATTGTTTACCAACAGGTGGTTGTTTCATTGGTTTCATTTTGACTTAATGTCCAATCATGGCCAAGCCATGTCAGGGCTCTGGAAGGAGTCACGAGTTTTTATAATTATCTTCTTAGCCTTCTGTAAGTATCCTATCTATTCTTTAGTATAGTATAGTATAGTATTCTTTAATATAATATAGTATTATAAAATAATAAATTAGCCTTCTGAGAGCATGGAGTCAGATTCATCATTCCTTCCTTCGTCTGGGAACCTCACAAAAACAACAGCGGCTCTTCACGATGTTTTGCTCCAGAAGGGAAGGTGCTCATCCCCAGCTGCCTCAGGAGGAACAACTCAGGTCTCAACCAGGTCTAAATCCAGTATTTGGGTGAGGAATAACTGGCAAATCCTGCCACAAGTTATGAGTAGCCAAATGGGCCATTTGCCCCAAGGATGTTTTCCAGCAATTGTGGAGCACTGGTTGAATATGAGTTGTTTCATTGCTACCCGAATCAAATCCACTTAAAATGTCACTGAATTTACTAAAAGCAGTGAATTTGTCATTTAGCTAAAATAAAGATAAGGTTTAAAATACAATAAAGATGTTTGGATCAAACTCCTCGGATCTTGGCTGATGTTGGAAGAAGGCAATCACCGGAGTACAGCTCTGTAAAATGAGACCTTCCAAAAAAGATCACTTAGTTATAAACCAAATAGAAATGTTCTTCTGCTTCCATTGATCCATCTCAGGCTCCAACACTGCCCTTTGCCACTGACAGCTTTATTTCACTCCATCCAGTCCACAATTCCCAGGCGCTGGTATCATCACACACCGGCCGTGACTTATTTATTTGATTAAAAGGCTGACATTACTTGGCAGATAAATACATCAGCAGGGCACCCAGGCAAAAGACATTACTGCCTGGCCCTTCCACAAGACATCATAACTTAGGAATGACCTTTGTAAAGCCTGGCCACTGAGTTCCGGAGCAAAGGAAGCAGAGCCCAGCTCCTCTCAGTGATGCTCAGAAACAGGAGAGGAAGCAAAGGGCACAAGCTCAGCACAAGAGAAAATTATTTAATTGTGAGAGTGGTCAAACACTGGGAAACGATGTTCAGAGAGGTTATAAAGTCTCCATACATGGAAATAATCAAAACTCCCAGTCAGCTTGGTCTGGCTGACCCATCCTCAAGCAAGGAGGTTTGTACAGGGTGACCCCAGAGGCGCCTTCCATCCCCAAATGTTGTAAATCCAACTACATGAAGGTGTAACAGTGCCACATTTTCAATGAGACATTACAATAATGTCACATGAAGTTTGAATACAAACTCCTCCAGTTTGCTTTTTATCTTCACCTGTTTTTCTTGGAGTAATTAAACCACACGACCTGTAAGTCCTTCTTCCCCCAGTGCAAACCAATTGTAAAAAGTCTCAAAAATTTAAGGTTTCAGCTATTCCAGTCACCATTTCCTACATAATTCATAACCCTGAGACATAATCTGGGAGATGAATGTGGAAACTGACATTCTGCTACCCTGAGACAACCAAGCTTCACCAGGTGCCCCACATTCCTGCCCAGTATTTCCCTTCCAGAAGGGTGTCCAATTTTATCTTGGTAATTACAAGCCACAGAAAGACCAGAAGTTCCCAGTGATAATTGTAGAGACAATGGAAAATGTGTTTCCTTTATCCTTGGTCTTACTCCAACACCGCTTGCTGCCCATTCCTGCTCACAGTGACCAAACCAGAATAACTGGAGCTTTTTTCCCCATTCCTGGCTTTTTCACCATTTCCAAAAATACTGTAAACTTGCATTTTTCACGTGCTGACCCACAGGCCTAGGCTGGGGAGAGCGGCAGGGAAAGAAGCACATGGGCTGCTGCAGAGGTCAGAGAAACAAAATCATGGAGTTTTAACTCCCTGGAGGAAACCACAGAGATTTTAGAAGCCTGAAAAAGGAGAGGACTTGCTGATTTTACACCATAGGATATTTTCCCTGGCATTTTCAAGTTTTACCAGCAAATATCCATTTTTAAATCAGATTCTTCCACACCACAAGTATATACCTCTCTGTTGATGATTCAGGTAACAAAGAACACAAAATTCAAGTTAGAGGTTCTGTGTTCCAGGCATCAATTAATCATTTAAAATGATCACTCAGCAATGAAATCAACCAGACTGCAAATGAAACTGTAGTGGGCAAAGGTGGTAATTTTAATAGAAATAAGAGATATATCTGTGTATCTGTTGATATACTTAATAAGACATAACTGTCCCCCTGTCCCAGCATCTCCAAGAAGAAGTAATCAAAGGATTGCTAACATGGTTTGTGGAATTCTGCATAATTTAGGGTAAATTTGAGGCTCATACTTTAAAACTCAGACTTTAACTAATAAAACTACTGAACTTTACAACCAGGGGGAAAAAAAACCTTATCAAAAGTTCTTTATAAAGCCATGAAATATTGTCTTTTATGACTCTTCTAGTCATAAGACTAAAAACTGAGGATATTAATGAAAAGATGAAGATACTAATGAAAAGATGAACTATCCAAAGTTATTCAGGGAAACACTCTGCATGCAGAGGGTATTTGTCGTTTATCTGAAGCAACTAGTGCAGATTTGGCTTCATTTGAATTTCCCACCTTGTCACTGTATTTGCAAGAGCCGCAACTTCCACCAGCAATCTCCAATATCTGAAAACACTATTTTAAGTAATAAAACCCCACAATTTTAAATAATATTTACCATTATCTTCAAGAGAAATTAAGTAAGCCTAAATTAGAACATAGTCATGCTGAAGCCTGAAGGTCTTGAGACAAAGACCCCAGACCTCTGCTGTTGGTCCTGTGACAGGAGCAAGGGATTATTTTCCCCTTTGGATAACTCATGGAATGCATCATTTATATTTTTTCTAGCGACCAACTTTCATGGATCTGCTGGAGTATCATGAGTTAAGTGATGGGTAAGGCTGAAAGAAGCAAAAATAAAGTAAAAGAGGAAAAAAAAATTATAAAATCTCTCCTGGCAGGCTGTTTCCCCTTGCAATAACCCTCCTGTGTGTGACATCTAGCGTTGGCTTGCTCTAAGGACAAGGCTCTGAGAGCCCTGAGGGTGCTGCTCTGCAGGAAAGAGGAGTCAGGAGGGGACATTTGGGGTGAGCAGGTGGTGGCACTGCTGTCCCCCCCCAGTGTCACCCCTGGGGTGCTGAGGGCGTTGGCCCTGCCACACTCCTTAAAGGAAAAAAGAGGGGGAAAACCCGGGATTTCAGGGCTCATCCAGGTCATCCCAGCCATGCCAATAAGTGCATTATTGTGATGCAATTATTTGATAACAGGCATGAAAATGCCTTGATCAAGTCCAGCAAGATTATTACTTGTAATGAACCTGAAACAAATTAGCTGAGTTTATTTCATTTAAAGAGTGAATAAAAAGGGGGGCTCACAGGTGTTCTCTGGGCAGTGCAGACCAGGTCAGTTCATAACCAGAAATCAGTTAAGGAAAGGAACTTTTCTGAGAGCCCTTTAGTGCTCTAATTTCCATACAAATTGCCAGGAATGCCTGAGTTGTGTTGCAGGTCCTTAATTGGATGCGAATGTAATGACCACTGCCACCAAGAGTCATTGACATTTGCAATTGCAGCCCTTATCAGTGGACAGGCCCAATAAATAAAGTGCAGAGGAAAGCAGCTTTTTTTTCAGTATTGTAAAAAAAAAAAAAAAACAACCAAACAAAAATATCAAATCCTCAGGAGCCTGTCTTGTTGACTAGCTGATAGGAAGAAGAAACATGCTTTTAAGCACGTGGTTTTTACTTTCCATTTGAAATGGTGTTTCTGGCTTAGGATTAAATTTGCTATTTTAGCCAAGGCTGTCTAGGGATATATAAAAAAAAGAGGGAATGGTTATAGGAAGGTAGAGGATTTTTCATTCCTTTAACTGATCTGATTTAGAAAAGGACATTTTTACAGGGCAGGGGGAAATGAAACCCTTTCAATCCTCTGTTTCAACACAAAACTAAGAGCTGCTGGGAGTGCAGTGCTTTCTTCTCTCTCCCAATGCAGAAAATATTTAGTTCAAACTGCAGAGGTGTGACTTGAATCTGCATAAAACCAAATTTTTGTGTCCCATCCATACACAAAGAATAAGCTGCAGTCCACTGTGGCTGCAGATCACTGTGGCAAGATCCAAGGATATTCCTCCTCCATGCAGGACAAAACACGTGGCACATTTTCCTTGTTAAAAAGGGCAGAAAACATGAATTCACAGGCCACATGAGGTCACTTTTTCTCACGAGCTGGAAACTTCAACAGATGGAGAATTTGAGACTTTTGGGTTAGCCTGTCTCTGCCAGAAGCCAAATCAGAATCTGAGAGGGACAACTCATATTGCAGGGGGGTTGTAACTAATCATAGAGCTAATAAAAATAACTCTGCCCATACCCAGAGGAAAAAAACTCCAGAGGAGCAGCAGGGAATCAGATGCCTGGGGAACCAATTAAGAAAGTCTTGGCTTATAAAACACTGATATTTAACTCAAAACCCCTATCACAGCCCTTAGTTGGTTGTATATTAAAAAAAAAAAAAAGCTAACATAATAACCCTAAAGCCTATGGGCACTAATCCTTAGGTAGAATCTGTTAAATTACAAATCCCTGTAAATCACAGAAATTTAGTTTTCCTTCTTCTCCCTAAATTCACCTGCACAAATCCTTGACCACACCCACATTTTTATGCTGAAGGGGAACAGTTTTGTATGTTCTCTGTCTGTGCTTGAGCTTGACCAATTCGTCCTTAAATGGGCCTTGTGTCACTTCAGCAAAATACACAGAAAGGAAGGGAAAATAACCTGATACTTCAGGATTGTTGCTGTGTGAGGACAGACTGGGAGCTGAGAGCTTTTCATGTGGCTGATGAACAGGAGGAAAACATTCTACCCTCCTGCTTTGAGGTTAAATGTGAAAACTGGTCCTGATCTGGTCAGAAAGTCCAAATTTCTCTTGAGGTAACAAACGTATGAAGACAGTAAAAACTCAAGAAGCATTTTCTCTGAAAACACATATTTTAACAATCTCATCACTGTTCTCTGCTTTAATAAAGGATACACAGTGCCACCATGAAGACTCAAATACTGCAGGCAAATAATATATTTTATTTTTTCCTTTCAGTTCAAGAAACTTTAACAGGGGTCACAATGAAAAAATGTATTCTAAGTCACTGGAGTTTCCCAAGTCAGTTCATTATAAAATTATTAATAAAAATAAATTAAAATTATTTTAAAAATAAATATATAATATATAAAATATATAATAAAATATATAAAATATCTATATAAATAAATTTAAATTATAAAAATCATTATTATTATTATTATGTTATTAATAAAATGCACACCATAGTTGTTGGTGCAAACCTTTACACCTCAAATTTGACTTTTGAATGTGCCTGTGTCTGCCTATTACCAGAGAAGCTGTTTCTTCCAGTGTACTATGAAGGCATCAGAATCAACTCTTATACCACAGGCCTGTAATATTTGGAGGGGTTTATTGATTTTCCAAAACACTCAGGCAGACTTTCTTAAAAAGCAGAAATGTTTGGCCTACTAGTTTCCTAGGAGGAAAAAAACCTTAAAAAACCTTTTAAAACCCCATTTTTTTAAGGTTTCCTAGCAAAACCTTAAAAAAAAAAATCGGTAGCATTATTCCAGCATTTCCTCGTGTTAACAGATCAAAGGGATTGTTGCTACCATGGGAGGAGAATTGGGAAAAGCCTGACCTGCAGCCATGAGGGGAGTGAGAATTTCAAGATGCTCCTGGTGGGGGCTCAAAGACAAGGATGGGCACAGGAGCCCCCAAGGCCACTTCCACAGACTTACAGGGAAGATTTAAAAACTAAAAATTGGACTGTGCTGATGGCAAACAATTTCTTCAGGACACATTTTCTGTCTGAGTGTTTGATCTTGCTGATTTTGGTGTTTAGAGCCCCAACCCTGCCACTCTGAACTTGCTGCTGAGCACGCAGTGAGGAAAGTCATAGAGGTCCCATCATTTGTTTTTGACTTCATATTGGTAAATATTGCCTCTGGGCCTCATGTTAATCACACTGCAAAATCACATACTGTGTGGCAACAGGGAATTCTGGAGCAAAGCCTGAAATCTCAGGTGTGCTGAAACATTATGTGTTGGAAAGTTGCTTGCACAAGCCCAAAACTAAATGAAGAACAAGGGGTGTGGAGGTTTAAAACCTTGTAAGACCAAGTTCTTTATATGAATGCATTTCCTCAGGATCCTTGGGTGTAGGCATTTACCTGCAGGATGATGATTTAGAAAATATGGCTTTTTGCCATTGCTTGTACACTGATTAGCAACTAGTACAGTCATTCTTTAATCTATTGTATTTTTTCCTTCCTAGCCCTGATCCATGTCAGATCAGATTGCATAAAACTGGTAATGATATAAAACTGGCGGCCAAAGCATTCCTTTCAGCATCTGAACAGCAATATTAATTATCAGTGCATAACAATATATGCTAGAGGTTTGCAAGACATCACAAAATTCAACCTCATCTTGGTAACCTCCCAGGAATTAAAATTCTCTTAGTCACTTGGGAATCTATCATCAACAAGAATAATATTTAAGGTAGTGAATTTTCTGTAAAGATATAAAATATTCTTCTGTTCAGGTATTTTCTTCATCTTGAGATTTTGGGGAAAAACAATCCTGATTAGTCTTCCTTTTTTCCTGAGACTTTTGTCTCACTTTTGAATTTTCAGTAAGTAGTTTTATTTTTTAAATAAATAATACAGAGAAGCAAAGAAAAATTTTTCACATTTAGCTCCCTGAGTGAGAGTATCTCAGATGTTAGGCAGTTGCAGGAAGAGTACAAAACAGAGAGATACAGCCCTTTAAAATGCAAAAATTTCCATTCTGCTACTGTCACCCCACTGGCTGTTTCACCCAGAGATGTTCTGCCCTTTGGCACAGGTATATGGGTGTGGTAGGTAAGGGACAGGCGTTCGGAAGAATTCGGGCTGTGACGGAAAGTTGCAGGGCTCCTTCTGCCCCTCTCCCCTGAGATAAGGATCACCCTTGGAATGTAGCCAAGCAGGTAGCCCCCCTAACATAGAGATACCAGTAACTTTCCACTCCATACTAACCCTAGAAAGTATAGCCAAACCCATTTCTGATGTAGAGAAACCCCTCAGTCTATAAAACCCCTTGAGACAGGAGAATAAAGGCCTTTAACCGTCCACCACATTGGTGTCTGCGCTTGTTACTGGCCCGAGCATCCCAGGAGGATTTGGGGTCGCCGTGCTGCTCATTGAAACCAGGTCGCCTTGCCTTCCACCAGAAGGCAACATATGGGTTTGATTTTCCCTCATGTGTCAAGCTGAAGATGTTGTAATTGTGAATAAAATCCATGTTTTTCAATCCTTCCTTCAGTTTATCTCGTTCTTGTGTGTGGAGAGGTTGACCTTGCAAGGACACTTACTAACATCCACAACAACTTAACCCCAGAAAATGAACTTTTCATATTTCTCTACTCTCCAGCTCCTCCTCACCTACTCATGAATCAGATATGCAATACATTAATAGATGTGTATAATCTGTTTCTGAAGTTTCTAAATTGGATACTTTTTCCCATTTTTAAGGAAAGGCTGCATAAAACACCTCCTTGTGATTGAATTTTGTGATTTCACAGAACAGATTCCACAGAATCACAGAGGCTGGAAAATCCCTCCCAGCCCATGGAGTCCCAGCTGTGCCCAGTCCTCACCTTGTCCCCAGCCCAGAGCTCTGAGTGCCACCTCCAGGTGACACCTGCAGGGCTGGGCACTCCAAACCCCCCTGGGCAGTGCCAGGGCAGTTCCTGACCCCCCTTTCCATGGGGAAATTTCTGCCGTGCCCAGCCTGAGCCTGCCCTGGCCCAGCCTGAGGCCGTTCCCTCCACTCCTTTCCCTGTTCCCTGGAGCACAGACTGTCCCCTCCTGGCAGGAGCTGTGCAGAGCCACAAGGGCCCCCCTGAGCCTCTTTTGCTCCAGGCTGAGCCCCTTCCCAGCTCCCTCGGCCTCTCCTGGGGCTCCATTCCCTTCCCAGCTCCGTTCCCTTCCCTGGCCACGCCGCAGTCCCTCCATTCCCTGTGTGAGGGCCCAGAGGTGCCCCAGCCCTCGAGGCGTGGCCTCAGCAGGGCCGGCACAGGGACGGGCCCTGCCCCCTCCTGCTGCCGCCCCACGGCTGGCACAGCCCCGGGGCCATCGGCCTCTCGGCCCCCTGGGCACCCCTGGGCTGTGTCCAGCTGCTGGCCCAGGGCTGGAGCCCAGGACATTCCTCTGGCTACCCTCAGAGCCTGGCAGGGGCTCAGAGACCTGGGCACAGAATCACAGACGCCTGTGCCTTCGATTGTAACCCATGGAAACATCAATTACCAACTTTGTTACAAGCCACAA